>JAJEKB010017787.1:0-10357 GCA_022393335.1 Macrotrachela quadricornifera
GACCACGACTCATTTGATATCAAAAAAAAGACAAAATTAAAAAAAAATTTATTTAAAAAAAAAAGTAAAAATTATTTCAAAATTTTTTAGTTTTTAAACATACCTCGTAGAACTTTTTTCTGACCATTGGATACTAGTTTGATGTAAAGCAACAAATAAAAGATCTACATTTCCAGAAAAAGAAGACTGCATCACTCGTTTTCTTTTTTTAATAATGTATGAATGTGCGTGTTGGACAAAAGAATAAAATATGGCTTCAGACAATATTTAATAAAATCAAATCATCTTAGAAGTGACTTTTTTTTTTGATTACGTTACTATGTATTGTTGAATAGAATTTTTTTTTGTCAGAAGGGAGTAAGTCGATGGAAACTTATATGTAGGTAGAGAAAAAAAAACAGGTAAAAGCGAATTTTTCCTGAGAGAAAAATAAGCGAGTGATATTTATATATAAGTCAGTGTTAATTATTATAGTTCATACAAGCTTCTATTGCTTAAAGGTAATCGAAGAGAAAATTTTTATTTGTAACAAAAGTACAAATCAATGAGAGGTAACACTATGTAAACGTCATTTATTCATAGCTATTGAAAGTCAATTATAATTATCAGACATTTATTGAAATATCTGGAATTTAAAAATATTAAATTTATCCTACTTATCACCAAACAATCAAGATTTGGAGGAAGAGGTAGGAATAGATGCTAAAATACCCAGGTTCACGATTACGACTACCGTAAAAGACCGTAACCCGACCCTGTTTGCGCGCGTATATCCTTGTTTCCGACCGTGCTCACGATTAATTAAACAGAGTTGTCCTTCATTCACAAAAGCAAATAAACGTTCTTATCCGACGGTTCTGCCTAGGAAAGAGGCTTACGAGAGCATTTCTAATTCATCACTCTCTATTTACATTCTAAAACGCATTACTATCCGTATTTTCCAAAACAAGGGCTTTTTCAGTCGTTTTTAAGCCCTTTTAAAGCGTTTTAGAAAAAGATTTTTTTCAATAGAAAATCTCCTCTCTACAGGTTCTGTTTGATGGAACTGCCTTAAGATAGCTCTTTCTCTTTATATCCGCGCATTTGCAATTAAAAACACCTTATCTGAAGGTATTTTGAAAGAAGGACTTTTGAAGCCATTTTGAATTTCTTTAACGTACTTGAAAAATATCATCGAAGGATGATGAAGGCATAACTAAATTGGTTATATATATATATATAAGGATCTTCGTAAAACAAACGGGGAATAGATAGCGAGCCAGAAGAATAGATAGAGTGTAGATTCTATACGTATAGTCGGATCATCTTTTATAAGAGACTTGTAAGTCAAGTGCACACTATAGAAATAGTTTACAAATCATGGTCTATGATGGACATCTACTTCGTCGAGAATGAAGTATTGTTACATAATGGCATTTATACCTGGCTATGGCCCTGGGTAATTGACCTTATATTGAATTATAACAAAATAGAAATTAACCAAGGCTTTGTATAGATACGGGAAAAGTTAATAATACTAATAGAAATAACGTAATTTATCTGTAGGTTTTTTTATATTTAATGAGAGTGACTAGTCCACGTTACAGTTGGCGTTTCTGATCACTGTGCTGTCACGAGAATCGGAAACGGCTAATTTATACTGGTGCTGTATACTGTGGTCGTCATAACATCATAAAACGTCTTATACGGTTGTTGTAAACGATAACTGAAAGTGTCTGCCGTTTTTCAGCGTAATTGATCGATATACGGTCGTTTACCGTCGGGATTAATTGACGTGGTTATCTTATAGGACTTACGTTCAATGTCTCGAAATCTTTGCAATATATTTTGTTTTATGTACATCTTTCTAGGTAGAAAAAATAAAACCTTGAATTTTTTCAAAGAATATACTATCAAACTTGCTACATCTAGTAAATCAGAAAATTTCTGTAAGAGAAACATTTTTAATAAAATCTATCTTTCATTCATTTTGACAGAAACAAATCATGAAAATTTTAAAATTGTTTAGAAGATATGTCGTCAAAAGTCTCTGACATAAACTAGATAGAAGATGTTTTAGAATCTTTCGAATAAATTTTGAGAGGGATAAGGTGGAACTGTATAAAATACTGAAATATTTCAATCGTATGATTTCAATTCTTTGTTCATCGCAACAACTATTTATTGTTGCTATCTTTTAACTCTCGAACACTTTTTGCTAATTCGGTTGGACCTGCATAATATCATTTTTCGTTTTTTTCCACATTAGCAGAAATATTTTCCTGAGTATTGAGTTGGTAAGAAATTTTTTGCGTTTTATTCGAAAATTTCTTAGAACAGTCAAGAAAGTTCTAGAAGTTTCCATACTAAGGGTATATACAGGGGGTTTGAGTATTTTTTAAACAAAAGCAAAATTGTGAACATGGATGTTGACCTCGAATCAGAAACGAAGATACCGGGTGTCCCAAAATGTTTGCAACACTTTGTATTTTGCTTAGATATCGGCTCAGAGAAATGATAGAACCTTGATTTTTTTTTTAAAGATACGCCTTGAAACGCTCTATGAAATCTATATAAAGCGAGATCTACTGAATTAGACTAATGGTTTTCTAAATTGTTGGAACTGATAACAATCATAACCCAGGTCAATCACGCCAGGTCGTAAACGGTCGTAGATTAGTCATCAACTGAGATTCATTTCTCTGCCATACTGTTAACTATTGAATTCAGCACAGAATCCAACAGAACGTAGAATGCAATATGAAACATTTTAAATTATATTTTTTGCATTATTTCGAACTATATATCGAACACTTAGTACTTATATATTTAAATAGATTTTACTTTTTATTGTCATATTATTGATCATAATAAAATAAAAAAGTTATATTTTTTTATTTCAATATTTTCTTTTTACTTGTCTTTAGACTATCCAGATCGAAACCACCCCATCGGATCCTATCGAATCCGACACTATCCGACAATCGGATTCGATAGCAAACCGATAACCGGAAACCGGTGGAATTCAACGAATTCTGACATCGGAAATAGTCAGATTCCGATAACAGGATCCGGTGATATCCCCCTGTCGAGAAACGTTAGATCCGACAGTACTGCTGTCGTTAGGTCTATTTTATCATATAACTGGAAAAGTAAATATTTTAGTAATTAAAATAATTTTTTTTTATTTATTTTAGGTCCATTTGTAAATCCAATGGACAAGTAAGTATTCCTAGTATTGAGAATAAGGGCAGAGATACGAGAGAGAGGATAACAGGAGGTTGCCGTCTTCTCTCCAAGTAGATGAGAGTGTGAATACGAGGACACACGATGTTGTATCCGACTGTTTACGACAACTGTAATACTCGTCCTGGGAAGATATCTTGTCTTCAGTGTTAGCCGTTTCTCGTTCTCTTTCTCTCGTCTTATTTTTTCGTTCTGTTGATGCTTAGTCATTTTGTAAGCGTATACAAAGAATATTTTAGTTCAAATCTCCACTATGGTTAAAAGTGAAGATCTACGTGATGTAGCTATTACTCATCATAAAAATGGAAAAACACTATCTAAAATAGCATCTTCATTAGCACACAAGGTGGATCGATCTACAATTTGCCGTTGGATACAAAAATATAATTGAACTGGTTCATTTCTTGCAGGAAAATCAACAGGTAGAAAAAGAAATGAAAGAACCAAAAGATTGATTAATTTAGTGAAGAATAGACTTACATCAAATAACAGAAGAAAAAGTTTACATACAATGGCAATGGATTTTAACAGCAATCGATCAACTATTGAAAGAGTGCTACAAAAAATATCGATTCAGAAACTTCAAGATTATCACGAATCAGCTCGAAAGACGCGCTATTCTTGGATACGAAAAAAATTCAAACGCAAAGATGTGCATAAAATGATGTTCACTAACGGAAAAGTTTTTACACGAAATGGATATTTAAACTCAAAGAATGATGTTATGTGGGCGGACAGTAGATTAGATGCAAATCTTCAAAATGGATTTTATTCAAAAGAAAAGTTTCCTGTTTCGGTTATGGTTGCTTTGGATGCTACATGGAATGGACTAACGAATCCCATATTTTTTTGAACCTAATCAACGTTTAAATACAAACACTTATGCTGAAGAATTGTTATCATTTTATAAATCTCAAGGTAATCGATTATTTGGACATTCTAATTGGTGTTTGCAATAAGATGATGCAAGTTCACATACTAGTAAATTATCACAAGACTGGTGTAAAAAGAATTTAAATTCATTCATTTCCAAAGATTGATGGGCACCTAATTTGCCAGAATTAAACCCTTTAGATTATTCCATCTTGGATCGTATTCACGATAATATTGATTATCAAAGGATATAAACAAAAGATGATTTAAAACGAGAAATTCGCAAGGCCTGGAAGAAGATCGGTTTAAACTATGTACATCAAATTATTGGTTCTTTTCTTCGAAGAGTTTATTCGGTTGAAAAACACAATGGCAAAGTGATTATTGGTGAACATTGTTAAAAGAAACGTATGAAGGTTCATAATAATTTTTTTATATCTATTTTTTTAAAAGAAAGTCCATTGACAAAAATTTTTGGCATTGGATTGTAATCGACATACATTAGAAAGTTTACATTTTGTGAATGATCAATTCTAACTATTTAGAAAATCATTAGACTAATTCAGTAGATCTCGTTTTATATAGATTTTGTAGAGCGTTTCAAGACGCATTTTAAAAAAAAAAATCAAGGTTCTATCATTTGTCTGAGCCGATATCTAAGCAAAATACAAAGTGTTGCAAACATTTTGGAACACCCGGTATATATCTTTCGAAGAACTTATTACTATTAAAAGAATATTTTCTTATTTAACGACATTATTCATTTCAAGCGTGTTTTTGAAAATAAAAAATGTTGTTTACATCAACAGAAAAACATACCATTTCGTTGAGAATGAAAAGATAAGAGACACCATTAAAATAATGAGAATTCGTTACATTTCTATTATTATATCATATGAAACCTTTAAAAATCGTTTCTAAAACAAACTATTGGAACTCAGACATGTTTTCAATATAATTATTTAGAAAATTTATCTCCTTCATAAGACTCTTGTCTGTTTCTATTATTTGAAAAATAATTTCTATTTCTTACGTGAATGATAATTTAAAAGATACCATACTTTTAAAAATATCTGAAATATAAAAGATCTCATTTATGTATATGAAAGACTTCAAAACGATGTAAAATGTTGAATTTGCATATTTTTAATACGTTAACATATTCAACAATAATATTATTCTTTTCTTTCTCTTTTCTTCACATTCGATTTTCAAAACAGACATAAAAGAATTTGTTTCTACGGAGGCACATCTATATTCTCGATAAACAATTTTCAAGAGCGACAATTAAACACATTTATTTATTATTAATCTTTATATTTTAATACAAACAAACCAATAGTAAGACTATTTAAAGAAGAAAAAATAATATTAACCATATTTAACAATTTTTTTTGACACAACAAACCTGACATCTATTTATCCGATTACACTATATATATATTAATAAAGATTTCAAACACTGTATACATTGCGTATTCCTAATCTTCATTTAGACAAATCATAATTTTATTATCAATACATATAAAAATACGAACAAGAATAAATCGAACAAACACAAAAAAATTCTCATTCTTTCATCTAGTTTGCATCATCTTCTGTTTGTTTTCTACTTATTTCTAACCAAGATTCCAATAATTCCTTATTTCTAGGCTCAAATCGACATTTAAATAATTTAGGTTCAGCAACAAGAGCTGTTAAACATCCATTAGCTTCCATTGCATCTAATGGTGCACAAGATTTTTTATCATTAGGTTCAAGAATTCGAAATGCCGAAATAAGCCGAATAAAAAAAGTAAATAATTCTCGATTAGCCAAATGAGCTTCAGCACACATTCTACTTCCAGCACCATAAGCATAATGTGGTGTACCTTCAACATCACCTAAATATCGTTCAGGATTGAAGCTATATGGATCTTTAAAATGTTTTTCATCATAATCAACACCAAAAGCATTCATATAAAATAATGTTCCAGCAGGAATAATAACTCCATTATAATCAATATCATTTATACTTCGTCGAGGAAGAGACATTGGAATAACTGTAAAATAACGAAGAATTTCTTTATAAAGAGCAGTTACATATGGAACTCGTTCTTCAATTAAACATTTTTCCCAAGCATCATCATTAGGATAAGTATCTTGAATTTCTTGATATGCACGTTCTTGAATTTCTTGTCCATGTGCTGATGAAAGATAACCAATACCGAAAATAATATTTGCAGGAACTGTATCAAGACCAGCACTTACCATTGTTAAACAAATACTTTTTATTTCAATATCATTTAATTTTGCTGAAGGATCTTTAAGAATATTACCAGTAATACAAGGTTTATCTCTACCATTAGCAATATCATTTTTTAAACCATTTAGAAGAATTTCAAGATAATGATCACGACGAAGTCGATATGAATTAGCATCATTAGATTTACCAGGAAAAATTCGAAGAAGAGGAATATAATCTTGCCAATTATTTGATGTAGATCGAAATCGTGAAATTGCTCCTTCAACTTCAACAATTTCTTTGAGAAGATCATCATATGATGATGTGAAACGTGTACCATAGTTGAGCATAAGAGATGTATTAAGAGCAAATCGTTGAACATGAGGACTAACACTAATATCTTCTTTACCATCTTTACATTGTTCTAAAATATCATTAATAGCAGAATATGATTCGATATCAATAATTGGCATATATGATTGTACAGCAGGTTTATTCAATGCTGTTGCAGCTGCTTTACGACGTCGTTTACATGATTCATCCCAAGGAGAAGTTCCAATTGTAAAACCTTGGCTACCACTAACAACAGTATGAAATGTATGTAATAATGGTCGACTAATTAATGAAGATTGATTTCTAATCCATAATTCTCGAATAGATTCAAATGAATTTGCAATAATAATACGTTTATTTCCCATACGAATTTGAAAGACAGGACCAAGACTTTTAGCCATTTTTGATAGAGCAAGAGAATGATTATTTCCTAATTCAAATAAACTTCCAAATATAGGCCAACCTGGAGCTTCTGGTAGACCAGAAATTTTTGGAACATCTGTTGAGCTGAGAATTTTGAGCAAAAGCCATATGGTGATAATGATACCAATGCATAGAATAATCATCATGTAAATAATGACAAAAAAAAACGGTGCTAATCTGCAAAGATACTTTGTTCGCTCTACATTTATATATAATGATGATATGACACTATCTCTTTTTTCTTTTCTTTAATGAATCACCGTTTACTATTGGCAGATCTCTTTTTTTTTATTATGTTTGATAATTTAACACTTGAAAATGATTATATGGCGATATACAACAAATGAAAAAGAAATTTTTCGAGACGTTCTTTTCTATGAACAGTTGACTTCTAATAAATGCACTTGATGGCCTTTTTGTTATCTTCTACTGTTTATTTATCGTTCTCTTCTTTAGTTTACATAATTTACTGTCCGTTGACTAATTTGAAGAAGAGAAAAGATAAGATAAATACTCACCGAGTGGCAATGTACTATCCGAATACAATAATAAATATATGAGCAATAACAAAAATTCTAATACATGTTCTCTTTCTCGTAGAGAAGGGTCTAGCAAGAATAAATTGTTTGTCTGCTTGTATGTCCGCACGTCACTGATTGGTCCAAGAATTATGTAAAGGTATAAAAGGGATTATTTTTATAAGGGTTGACCGAAGGATAATCCGGGTCGAAGAATCCGAATCTGATGTTAGTTTCTTAAAATTTTTTTTGAAGATCATTTTCTTACACAAAAGACCACTTCTTTACAAAAAGAAAAATTTATCAGAGTTGTTCGAAGGGTAATCGAGGACGAGGAATTCAAATCTAAAGCCTGTTATCTAAAAATTTTTGAAATTCAATTTTTTAAATAGACGACAAATTTTTAACAAAAAATATTTGTTCTTATGAGGTTTGGTCACCCATGTCATCAAAATTGCGTAAAAATCGGCAACTAATCGCGAAAAAATCGCCCGATTAATCGTGCAATTATATCGCGATTAATCGCCAAAATTGGCGATTTTTTTCTGATTTTTTTTGAAAAATCGAGATTTAATCACCAACGCTGGCGATCTTTAATGATTTTATTTTCAATTTCTCTCGGTTTTCATACTATAACGCATTTGTCAAAATTCCAGTTTCGGCAATATCTACTGGTGCTAATGCTTGTATTTAAATAAAAGGCATGATTACTTTATAAATAAAACTTACCAACTTATGTTGATATTAGTGTTGATCTAAATAAAGATGAAATATTTATTTTATAAATAAAACTTACCTATTTATATTGGTATTGTCGTTGACCTGAATAGAAATAAAATATTTACTTTATAAGTATAATTACTTACTAGGATCGATATCGGAGTTGATCTAAATAATTTTTTTTTAAATAAATATTATTACTTACTGTGATTGCTATTGCCATTGATCTGAATACAAATAAATATTTTCTTTTAAAGAAATTACTTACTATAATTGATATTTTTATTGATCTAAATAAAATACTTTTTGTTATAAATAAAATTACTTACTGTGATTGATATTTCCATTGATCTAAATAAAAGTAAATCTTTTTTTATAAATAAAATCACTTACTGTGATTGATACTGGCATTGATCCAAATAAAAATGAATATTTTTTTATAAATAAAATTACTGTGATTGATCCCATGTCATCGAAATCGGGTCATTTTTGGCGATTAATCGCCGATTTCGATGACATGGGCAAAGGCAGTTAATGCCCGAAAACTTGAATCTGATTCCGGTTTTTTTAATTTTATAAATGAATAGCTTGACGGTAGTTTAGAAATACGATTTCTACGAGAAAGAGCTGAGTGAGCCTTTAGACGAGCATTACTTGTCAACAACGTGGTTTTAATATTTTGTGTCCAAAACAATTTGATATCAATGGATTTCTTGCTACAACTACAGGGTGGCCTATAAGTAACGCAACCGAAAAAGAAATTGAATATCTCCATTATGATTCGACCAAATAAGCTCATTTTTATACCAGTGATAGAGACATGTTCATACCCCAAATTCATACACGAACAGTGTTAGTGAGAACCTTTTTTAAGTATCACTTTCGCGTTGGACGAGAAAATTTGACTTTTTCGCAGATAGGGAACAAACAATATACAGGATAGTGCAAAAGTGACCCCATCAAAAAGAAAATTGAATATCTACATTTCGGCTTGAGCAAACGAACTGATTTTTTCATCATGAATAGAGGCATGTTCACAGTCAAAATCCATACGGACAAGATCAGTGAGAACCCTTGTTAAATATATTGTTTCTTTTCCTATCTTTAAAAAAGTCAAATTTTCTCGTCCAACGCGAAAGTGATACTTAAAAAAGGTTCTCACTAACACTGTTCGTGTATGAATTTGGGGTATGAACATGTCTCTATCACTGGTATAAAAATGAGCTCATTTGGTCGAATCATAATAGAGATATTCAATTTTTTTTCGGTTGTGTTACTTATGGGCCACCCTGTAGGGGTCGGACAGTTCAGTTCAGTTCTTTTGAACTGAACTCTTGAAACAGTTTTCATAAACCAGTTCCTCTTAAAGGAACTATATGAACAACCAGATCAGTTCCTATCAAAAGAACTGTTTCAAGAGTTCAGTTCGAAAGAACTGAACTGAACTGTCCGATCCCTAGTGGGATGGAATGGAACTGTGCTACCCCGTAGGACTGATGGAATGGAACTATCCCATCCCATAGGACTGATGGAATGAAATAGAACTATCCCATCCACGACAGTTCTTGCTACTCATAATAACAGTCTTATCTTCTTCTCGATATATATATATTAATATAAATCATAGTTCTTCGTGATACATTCATTCGATTCAAACATCAGTCAGTCAAGTTTTGGGACAGTTGTAAACAATATTGCTCTCTCATCATCATGCGGTGTCTTCTTCTTATTCTGCTCTTAGTGGCTCTGGGTAAATAACAGTAAACAAGAAGTAGTTTTAAAATATTTTTAGATCATATATGTTCTAGTGAGTGGACACTCAACAAATTCGCATGCTGTTCCTATCTGTAATAGTGCCTGTCCAAGTCGTATCCAATATTGCTGTAAGGCTAATAGATACTACAAAGGCTGGTGTGTTGGTCGTACGTAGGATATCCTAGATCAGGATTCGAGTATTTTCCAAAAATATTCGCCCATAGGTTAGACCAAGCTACACCAACATTAGACCAAGATAGAACTCGACGAGCTCTATCGAATGCAC
>JAJEKB010017788.1:0-10073 GCA_022393335.1 Macrotrachela quadricornifera
AATTCTGTACTCATAGAGTACAATGGGAGTAAAGTGGATTACAGTGGGAGTGCAGTGAAAGTACATGGAAGTACAGGAGAATACAGGGAAGCACAGTGAGTTACAGCAGAAGTTCAATAGAAGTGCAGGGGATAATATTGGAATCACAGGGAAGTGCAGTGGAAGTACTGTAGGAGCACAGGGAATTACAGTGGAAGCGCAGAGAAACATAGTGGACGTACAGTGGAGTACAAGAGAGCACAGGGAAGTATAGTAGAAGTACACATTCCAGGAGTCTTGCTTTCTCCGTCTTGAGTCCAACCTTCCACAGGGGTCTTTAGTTACAGTTAAGTTCTGATTCTTTGTGCAACCTTATTTTTCTTTTATAGATTGGTTGGAATAAAAGGGTTGATATTTGTAGTATATATACTATTAGTCTAGTTCTACTCTATACTAAAATTTGAATTTTCTATATATCATCGTTATCAGTTTAGATACATCATACAAAAAAAACAATGAAAAATCAAAAAAATCATTACATATTAAAATTTTATAAAAAATAAAAATAATGTCAATGACAATGTATTTATTCACCATTTTAATCTTCTACTTAGTGCAGTTACAAAAGTATAAATAATACAAAAGTCATCTAACTTTTTCATTTTGAAGTACTATAATTGTAAATAAAATCAATTGTCTTCATTTAATTATCTATTCATGACGAAGAAATAATTTTTCTAATTTAAGTATATTTTTGTGCTCTGGTATCTATCAGATCGTGATAAATGAAAAATATATAAACAATAAATTGTACGAACATAATACATAGAACGATAAAATAATCCTATTTTTAGTGATGTTAATATTTTAAACTAGAAAAGCTAACTTTTATTATATAACGTTATAGTCATGCATGAAGAATATCTCGATTTTTTCGTTGGCGTTTTTTTTTTGTGATACATCTAAACTGATTATGATAATATATAGAAAGCTCAAATTTTAGTATAAAGTAGAATTAGACTAGTTGTATACATAATGCAAATATTAACTCTTTTGGTTCAACCAATATATAAAACAATAAGGTTGCATGAGAGATCAGGACATAGGGAACACTCGCTATAAAAACGAATATTTTTACTACTTATATAAGCATTTTATTACGACTAAAAATACAAAATTATATAGATTGAAATATTTTCAGAACTAAATCGACAAAACTCATTTTATAAATAATTTTGTTACACTTTATTATTGGCTTTTTTCATATAATCAAAAATAATTAATTCATATTGATAAAAATCTTTTTTTTTACTCAATCAATTTCTTTTATTACTCTCAAAATTAAATCTTCCTTTCATTTTGTTACCTAATTAAAATAATTCTTTATTCAGTAATGATAATTTTCATTCAATTAATTGTCTTATCAATTCTATTTATAAACTGGATACAATAGAAGATAAAAAACATCATCCAAAATGAAATATTGAATTAATACCAAAAAAAATTTTTTAATGAAATAAATTTATTAAAGGATTTCTGATAAATAATAATATTTTACACAACCAAGAGACATGAAAATATTGAATAATTAAAAAATTTTAAAAACAGATAAACAATTTTTAATCAAATAAATTTTCTCAAGCGTTTTTTCATATAATGACATAGGGATTTAGGAACATTGTCAAATTCATCAAATTGAAATAAATATGATTTTCTTTTTCTATATAAACTAAATATTTTCATGACCTGATTATTGCCCAAAATTATCCTTTTCAACCAATTAGTTATATAAATTATTAAACAGATGTATATCTTTGTTTTGAATGATTATCAAACCGTTTAAGTTGTTATGATGATGTCTCAATAGCACCAATTTTTAAACAAGTATACTTGTATGAAAAAGTATAGCCAAGAAAAAGATTGTTACGAAACAATTAACTATATAAATCACTAAACTAGAAGTAAAATAAGAAGGATGGAAATGAGTTATAAATGTTTTTTTTTATATTGACTTCAATAGAATAGTAAATATGAAAAGAAAAATCTTTAACCGAAAAGTTAAAATAAAATATTTGAACATTGACATATCTAGACTTTATTTTTCTTATGACTATTTAGGTACGTAATATTTGGTAAAATTTGTTAAATTTCATATTTATACTATGAAACTTTAAGAAAAATAGTATTTTGGCAATTTATCCTCAGTTATGATAAGATAGGTACCTTTGAAATTAAATTTTGAAGTGAAAATTTATTATATTCATCCTTTTCTGTGAGAAGAAAAACCATGTTTTTTTTTTACTTTTGTGCAAATGATTGATATGCACATCATTGAAACATATTGAAATGTTCAATAAACAGTGTCCAGCCTAGGTATGTATCGAACCAACCTTAGTGAAGGTACTCATCAAGAGAGTACTTGCCTTAAAAATAATAAATGCTTCACGAGTACTCTTATATAGTTTTTGAGTACTCTAGTCATTTATGTCAAATACTTAGAGACCTAAATTCTGTTCATTACTATTGCATCACGTCTATTTTATTTTTTTATATAAAATTCATAGCACAAAATATAATTCTATATATTGATAATACGAGAGAACAATCAATATGAGAGATACACATATTACTTTACTGGCATTAGTTTGTAACATTAACAGTAAAATAAACAAATATCTAGCTTTCATCTAGAATGTACGATGAAGATTTCTTAGTCTGTATCTTGTACAGTAAGAGCACAATAAATCGATTAAATGATAGTAGTAAATTTAGAGAAAAACAAATGTTAGATTATTTAATAAAAATTGAAATATGAAGATTACAATAAAATATCGAAGTGTTTAAAAATTGTTTGTATCTACATTCATTGTTTTCATACTTGTAGAATCTAAAATCGAAGTCGATTTGTAATAAAAATTGTTAGATTCTTTTATATTAAGATTCATCATCAATATAAAAAACTTTATCATAATACAGAACATTTTATCTAAATCTAGAGAATAAATTTCGATTAATATATTTAAGTCAATATTAAATCTTACTTTCGAAGTTAACAGTTTATAAATGAAAATCTCTTTTCTTTTTCTCTAAAGTTGATCATTCAATGAAATGGTTTAAACCATTGATTAGAAAATAATAGAAAATACAGAATTCATTAAAATTGTGCTTCACTATTTTTCATTTAAAACAATATCGTTTTTCTTTATTATATTATTCCAATTTGTTTTGTGCATAGGTGTTTCGCTAATTATTCTGCGAAAATCAGTACTCGCATCTTTTTTTGCGAGTTAATCTGCGAATAAAAACTAATATAAGTACATAAACGGTATTCATACACATTAAATTTTTTTAGTACTCGTAGGAGTAACATGAGTACCCATGCGGATAAGTCATATTTGGTTGATGAAATCATTTAACTATGTACATAATACTTTACAAAAAAATGCTACAAATGCATAACAATTGTTTTAAAGTAATTATTAATATTTCTTAAGTTACTTTTTGCATATTCAAATATTTGTTTAAAATGATAATGATGAAGAAAAAATAATCTATCTAACATTACTTAACAAAGTTGAATTATCAATGGTGTTTTTGCCACGCTCATCCAACTAAACTTAGATATTTATAAAATAGTAAAATATTCCGTCTGATATACAATATAAAAAAATTAACATTAGAACATTTATCATTTAAAATAGAAATATATCTTATTTAGAAACATAAATGGCTTAAAAGTTATTGCTGTGACCAAATGATACTCAAAAATGTTATTTATTATTAAATTATATAATCAACTTTGAAAAAAGTATTTATACTAAAATTAATATAATAAAAATCGCGAGATGTATTTGGTATTCACTGAGTATTCCAGATATATTTTTAACAACAGTTGTTTATCAAAGATAGATGTATTCTATATAGATAAATAGTGCAATTCCTAACGGGATTAAAAATGTGAAACACGATGTGTCTATTCTTACTAATTACTTCAAAACCGCGTTTGATGTATATTTGGATAAACTTGGCCATTATTCCTTACTTTGCAGCATCGAACCTCAACAAGGAAATACTCTAAAGTTATTTTAACTAGACTTTGTTTATACATGACGTCTGATAGTCCTCGAAGACGCATATCATCATATGTGACAAGTTCCGAATTGCATCTCTGATGCTGTATGATAGCCTCAATAGGTCATGTATCTCGATCTCTGACGTCTTATTATATTCTATCCGTCACGATCTGTGACAAAGATCACCGACTTTGTCAGTCACGATATGTGACGCCGGCAGTTTCTGTCTGTGATGGTGTCGCCCACGGTCTACGACCCTAATCTTGCCTGTCAGTCACGGTCTGTGGGGAGGAGGGAGGAGGTGAGTCCAAATTTCTACCCTTAAACACTTCAACACTCTCTTTCAGATAATATTTCACAAAACATTAACTCTGAATCTATTGAATCAGCTTTCTATAAATTCTTATCAAAACATGATTTATAAATCTTTTGAGCGCAAAATATCATATCTATAATGGAATTTGATGCAACTTAGATTACACTGTGTTACAGTTTTTGATACTGTGTCGGTTACAATTTATAATAGTCTTTCACAGTGTCTCGGACAGAGTCTCTTACGCTTTTTGATGTAGTGTTGGTCAATGTTTGTGATGGTGTCGGTCACGGTGTTTGGAGAGAGATGGGAATTGGGTGGGTCCAAATTTCTACCCTTAAACACTTTAACACTCTCTTTCAGATCGTGTTTTACAAAAAATGAGTTTTTAGGAAATTAGTACCTATAGGTATATCATGTTTAATCTCAGAAGGATTCTCCCAATGGAAAATATCTACCTAAATCTGGATTATTTTTAATTATTCCGACGCGATCCCAATAATTCTTTCGATCATCCGATTTTTCTGAAAAAATCGGATGAAAAATGATTTTCATTCTTGTTTTGATATTAAAAAAGTCTTTTCTCGATCATTGAGATCCGTTATTCAGGTTGCAATCAGATCTTAATTAAATTTCTGATTGGGAAAATTCATTTCTCTGATTTCAATCTTGACTCAATCGTTCCTGATAATTTTACTGAATTTTAATCGGATTTATAATCAAAAATAATCGATTTCTTTGATTTCAATCCTCACTTAATCATAGATATTGGTTTGAATAAATTTCAATCAGATTTGAAATCGAGGGTAGCAGTAGCACATTTTTTTGATTTCCATATTAACTTAATCATGAATAAAGTTTTGAATAGATTCCAATCAGATTTATTATCGAAGATAATCGATTTCTGTGATTTCAATCTCAACTCAATTATACATAATCATTTGAATGGATTTCAATCTAATTTATAATAAAAGATATTTGATTTCGCCGATTTCAATTTCGTCTTACCCATGTAAAAAAATTTAACAGAAAAATCAAATCTTTTTTGATTAAAATCGATATAAATTATGCGCTTTTAGTCGATTTTTTACCAATTTTTAATCAGATAATCTTAAACGTTGGAATTTTCATCGATTATTTCACCTATTTTCAGCTATAATCGGATAAAAGTTTGTAAAAAGCTCGATTGAAATCGAAGAAAATTTGGTAAAAAAAAGTCAATTAACATCGATGTTTTCTCACCACTTTTAATCGATTATAATCGAAAATAGGTAGAATAATCAATGGAAAACCAGCTTTTTAGATTATTTGATTAAAAACCGATGAAAAATCAATTAAAAGCTTATGATTTTAATTGATTTTTAATCAATTTTTAATCGATTTTAATCTGATTTTTTCGCTAATTTTTTTACATGGGTAGAATCTTTCAGTATATTCTATTGAAGAAATTGTTACTTTATGGTAACAATTAAATAAGACCCTTACTATATGTGTGGATTCAGTCAATGAAAATAATCTTTCTGCAAATGAAGGTAGTGTATTTTTATACTAATTATTGTAAAAAGACTGTTGCATCCATTTTGAATAGACAACAAAGAATACAGAATGAAAATTAGAAACTCTGTCCATATTTTTATATCGAAAAGAATACGAGAAATACCTCTTAATTAATCCAGACTCGTAGCACTCACCAAACCAAAAATCGATAGGATATTTATTCATTAACAATCTATAAATTTCAATCGATCGTAAACATGAGTTCATTGAGAGATGTGTTTCAAATGGGTTAGTACGAAAATTTTGGGGTAAAATAATTGGATGGGGAATTTTAATGATTGTAATGGATTTACAATCCAATTACAATACTCATGTAAAAAAAAGGAGAAAAATTCGATCAGATATTATAATTTTCCATTAAATTTAAAACAAAAATTGGTTTTAATTGATTTTGTTCGATCATTCTCGATTAAAATCAAATTTTTCAACAGTAATGAAAGTAATCGATTAAAAATGTATGTGACCTTAATTGTTTTTTAAATCCACTATAATCAATTTTTCTTATAAAAATTAAAATAATCGATTAAAATCAATTAGTATCTTTAATTTAATCGAAAATTGACACATTTACACGTCTTTTTATGATTATTGTCGAGAAAATCAATTTTAAACCGTTTTTTAAAAAGCTCTTAGATGAATAGGAAACTTCTATCATTGTGACCAACTGAAACCGAATTTAATCGGTTCGCGTTGAAGCTGATTACAACCGTTTAGACTCTTAATCGAATATTGAGAAATTCTGAAAGGTAATGAAAGTTAATCGATTCCAGCAGAAATAGATAATGATCAATTAAGTTTTTAATGAGTTGCTCAGGTTTTCTGAGAGAAAATCTATTTTAATCGATTTCTAATGCAATTGCACCATCTCATTTTTAAAAAAATTATATAGGAGTTTCGACTTTAATATACGTGTCTGACTTTAGCGCAATGGTAACTTTATAGTTTGTTAACATTGAAAGTTAGAAAAATCATACGCTTATCGAGGGTTTTGCGGTCGAATCTTGAGAAAAACGCTGTTTCTCGATGTGCTTGATTAAAATCGATTATATAAGAGTAATCAATTATGATCAATTAAAAAGTAACAATAGGGTTAAGCCAAGAAAAAGGTAAGTGCTACACACTAAAATCAGTTTAAGAGGTGACCACAAATTAAAAGCAATTATCCAATAGTAATCGATTTCAATCAATATTAAATCAGGAAAAGATCGATTAAAATTTGGTTTTTGATACAATGTCTTTTACATAGCTATATTACAACCTAGATGAAGGTGCAGAATAATCGAGTTGATAATTTTGATTATCATTATAGAATTTGCTAGATTTAATCCTAAAATTTTTCACTGGGCTGCTAATAACTTTTTTGTCAGAAAAGAGAAAAGGAATAAAAATGAGTCTTTTTTTCATAAGAATTAATAGAAAGACAAAATTGAAAACTTCACTATAATGAATATTATTGATCTAAGATTTCTGCATTTTGTTGAAATTTGATTAGTCATTAATTGGAAATTCAGAGTAACACTTTTCTAGATAGTTATGCTCTTAAAAAGATCATTTGTAAAACTTATAAAAAGTCAAATCATGAAACATTGTAACACACGATTCAATGCATCTTCATCTTCTCTTTTTAACAAGGAAAACTATAATTATCTGTCTCGCTTCTACTAAAACTTATTTGAAAAAATACTCGTCTGCGCTTTTTTTTAAATGATCCTTATACAATCGTGATACATGAACGATGAGGACGAGGGTGAGTTTGATAGATATATTTGTGAAAGAAGAAAATAATCTTTTATTTTCTTTATGCACGAATGAGGATGATAAGAATGAACTTTCTATGATGCAAGATAACTGAATGAAATCGGAATTCTATTTTCCTAATATATATTCTATCCTATAGATAACAGTTCTCGTGCAGATATAAAAAGAGAAAATAATATTTGATTATCATTATCTTAGAGTAGACATAAAATATTTGTGAAATCAACATGTCATCTTTATTGAAGACGAGGAAGAAATTGGGATAGTTTAATTGATGAAACAATCGATTAAATATCGAAAGATATAGATTCGAGTCCTCTTGGAATTTCATGATTTTAATTGAATAGTTGTTCATGCTATTTCAAATATATTACTATGAATATTTACTTTCTTCTTTCTCAAGTATTTATTTCTATCAAACTAATCCTCAAATTACACATATAGAACTCATGTTTAGGGTTAATCCATGGAGACCCAACCACTTTTTTGGAAAAATGTTTTTCTATCAACTTTTTTCTGCTGGTTAGACCGGTATGTAGTAGAAAATAAGTTTGGCCGAAAAAAACTCCAAGGTCGTATTTGATATAACAAAGATCCAAGGTGATTTGTTGGAATACCTATAGGCAGACTCGACTACCATGGTTGTTTCAATGTTTCGAGCTGATATTTTAGGTATAGATAGGCAGCTACTAGACAAGCAAAACCTCCAAAGGATTTCTATATTGCATGGACTCCCACTGAAATAGCATATTTTTAAGAAAAACAATTTTTACACAATCAGCAAGAAACTATATTTTTCATATAAAATCTATACACATCACTTTACTTAAAAACGGGCTATTTCAGTGAGAATTCATCCAAAATAGAAATCCTTCGGAGGTTTTGCTTGTCTAGTAGCTGCCTATGTATACCAAAAATATCAGCTCGAAACATTGGAATGACCATAATAATCGGGTCTGCCTTTAGGTATTCCAACAAATCAGCTTGGATCTCTGTTATATCAGATACGACCTTGGAATTTTTTTTCGACAAAACTTATTTTCTATTGCATACCGGCCTAACCAGCAGAAAAAAGTTGATAAAAAAACATTTTTCCAAAAAGTGGTTGGGTCTCCATGGATTAACCCTTTATTCAATTTTTTTTGCTGTGCAAAAATATCTAAACATTTTACTTCTAGTCATATTTATTATTATTTTCCGATACTTTTCATTGACTATCTATTAAGAACATAGTGAAATAGAATTTATTTTATTTACATTTGAAATACATGTATATCATCAGTAGTATGAACAGATTTTTGAATATATTGACAATATATACTCATTTCTTATACCTTGTCTAAAATAAATCTATTAAGATTGTAAATCTATTGATGCATATAAAGCTACAAATGTTTTATTGACATATATATTTATTAATCTTAATTTGGCAATAATATTGATTAGTTTTTGTCAATATTGTTATTGCACTGTATTAAACTTTATTAATAAGTCGCAGAGACCATCTATTTCTCACTAAAAGTGAAGACGAAAATCTTGATATCACAAATAACCATATTATCACTAATACCAGACATTAATAAGAAAATTTCATACAGTTCAAAAAATATTTCATTAATTAAATATATTACGACCATTCAAGTATACATAACAAAAAATTATGCGAATGATTCTGATCCAATTTTTTAAATATCTTAACATTTGATTTATTCAAAAAACTTAAAATAAAGATCTCTATTAAATAATATACAACAAAAGCTGCTTCTAAACATTTCTCATAATCGATTATTTGGACAACTGTCAAAATTGATTATGTGATGTTTCAATCTCTATCTCTATGGATTTTTGTGAAACATGATCTGAAAGAGTTTGTTAAAGCTTATAGACGTAGAAATTTGGACTCACTTTCTCCGCTCACCCATTCCCACAGTCCGTGACTGATACACCATTATAAACCATTATATCGCATGAGAAATAGAATCTGGAGGTTCTCACACATGGTGACATGCGCGTCTTCAAGGACTGTCAGTGGTCATGTAAAAATCAAGTCTAGTTTAAATATTTTTCGAATATTTTCTCGTTGAAATTTTATGCTACAGAGGAAAGAATAATATCTAACTATATCTGAATATATATAAAAGACAACTTTTGGGTAACTTAGTAATTATAGGTACATCATGTTTCACGATTTTAATCCTACAGGTATGGCACTAACAGCTTTTTATTCAAGGTTTTTACATTCTAAGTCTGTTTTTGGTGTAATCTCCTTTTCTGAAAGAAAGAGTTTTACGAGATAGATTCATGTTTTAAGTTTGTCTGTCCAAACAAACTAGAAGGAGCAGGGTTTTCTCAGTCAAGATCTGATTATAATTCACATAAAATAGATATCATCT
>JAJEKB010017789.1:0-42280 GCA_022393335.1 Macrotrachela quadricornifera
TTTTTTTTTTTCACCAAATTTTATAGTAATATGAAAAAGTCTTTATTAAAGATATTTTGAACAAATAATTTATACTTTAATTTATATACTTAGGTAGGTACATTTGATGAAACTCGAAAAGAATTAACTCAAAATATTAAAAAAATTATATCAAAGACTCGTTTAACACTTGATGAAACTAATCTAATTAAAACTCAATCATCAACATCAATATTTTCATCATTTCTTACACATATTGATTCAATGGATAATGATAATGAAAGATTCGATGAATGGCTTCGTCATATATCAGATAAAATTCGTTTACTTGGTAAAAATAAATAGTAAAATATTCAAATATAAAATTTTGCTTTTTATTAATTTTAGTTCAAGATCGTATTGAAACTCAATGGCCAATTTATACAGCATTTTCTTATCTTCAATTACTTGAAATATATTTTGAAAATTTAGCTGAACGACAATTATTATTTGATTTTTTTTCAATTTATTTATTAACATTACATGATAAAGAAACTAAATCAATTGATCCACCAATACTTTCATCATCTGATGATGATAATGATGATAATTAATATTATTCTGAAGTTAACTATTCATAATACTCTACGAATAATAAATATGCATATCTATAAGATCAATTTTTTTTTGAAGTAGAAAATAGTAATTCATATGTTTTTCTTCATTTTTATTGTTTTTATTTTTTCCTTCTTAGAAAATTGAATTGTCATATGACAATGTTTTCAATTTGTGTGCAATAGGCATATACTAGTTATTAGTTTGACTTGTATCTAGAAGATTTTATTTAATTTATTTTTAAAAATTATTTGTCTCTTTTCTTACTATCAGAATCAATTGATATGTGATCATTTATCTCAAAAATCATCACTTGAATGACAAATGGTCGTGCATAACCCATACGAACAAGAAGATATTCTACGAAATAAAATAAAAAAATTTATGAGAAATATTGAAATTTCCCTTATATCTTTTATTTTCTTACGAAAAACAAATAAAAATTCTTCCATATACATTAATAAAATGAAAAACGTAACAGTTAACATTAATTCTTGATTTTTATACTCAGTAAAAAGATGATATAAAGGAGAAATTTCTTTAATTTCACATAATTCATAATGATTAATATCAGATATATGTGACATTAAATATTAAAAATAAATAGAATAGAAAATAAAAGAGCGCAAATTATATATTGATAAGTCTCTTTTCATTGTGCACCGTCGACAAGTGTGGTACATAATCATGATGTCAAATGTACTACATTAGCCCGGTGTTAACGAAAAAAGCTTTATCTAAAATACAAATATCATAAAATGAATAACAGAAAGAAAAAAAAAATATTTTTATTCTTTTTCTTTTGTTCTTTCTCATCGTATATTTAATATTGATTTTAACGAGAAACATGTGAGTAGGGAATAGTACGATTTTCGTTGTATATAAAAGAACAAACAAGATTTATAGTAGAAAAAAAAAGTACAGGCAAGCAAGCAGGCCAGCCACACGAACATACTGTATTTTTAACCAATCAATATTCATCATCTGACCTCTATATTGAATATCATTTCGATATATAAACTAATTTAATAAATGAAAAAAGTGCTTAATATATTCAAAATTTATATTTTTTATTCAAATAAATTATGCATATTTTATAACCAATAAGAGATAATTCTTTAGTTGCTTTTAGATCTATTCAACCAACAATTCTTCATAGAAATGTTTATTATCGAGTAAAAATTTTCATTATGTTATGTACTTCATTATTTGATGATGATAATGATGAAAATCACCCTAATATAAACGATAATAATGTACTTCTTACTCAAAAATCTTTAATCTATAAACATCAATTATTTTCTGTACTTACTTACGTACTTGAACAATGTGAACACGCAACACTTAATCCATCATTTCTAACAATAGAAGACAATTGTCAAAAATCATCATTTGAACATAATTTAAAAGTCTTTTTATCAAAAAATAATAATGTATTAAAAATTAATCGAGATAATAATGATTTATCATCAATAATTGATGAATTTTATATTGATGCAATACAAGTACTCCATATACATTTACTTGAACTTGAAAAAGTTAATGATTTATGTCGAGATTTTTGTCAACGTTATATTGCTTGTCTTAAAATTAAATTCAATGTAAATAATATTTTTACTGATGATGATGACGATGAATCTGAAGATTTTGAATTAAATAGTAATGAAGATTTTGAATCAATAGAAGAAAATGAAGAAGATTTTATATTAAATCAACATCAATCTACTAATAAACATATTTTAAAAGAGCAACATTATGGGTAAGATGAAAATTTAAAATTTTCATGTTAAGAATATTTCTAAATTTTATATGATGAAAATAAATCTTGTTTGTACATTTAGTTGAGACATGAATTTTTTCAGCGCATTCTTAATTGAGTTGTACTTCGATCTATTGTGATATTCTCAAAATTTATTCATAGTTTTGAAGAAAATTGTTTTTGTTGTGTTCATATTTTAAATTGAAAAAAGATATTTTCACAATAGAAATTTTAACTTTGTCTAGTAAACAATTAACACCGGCTAATGATTTAAATTCAATATGTAATCAATATACAATGCAACTCAATGGCCAAACTTCACTTTCTCAAATAATTACAAATGGTACATCATTTTTATGTGATAAAATTTATACAGAACGACAAAAAGAACCGACAAATATTTCATCATCATCAAAACGTAGTGTTCTACCAAAAAGTGCAACATCAATTATGCGTAGTTGGTTATTTCAACATATTGTAAATGAATAAAAAGTAGAAATTGTTAATATTTCATTTTTATTTTGTTCTAGGTTCATCCATATCCAACTGATGATGAAAAACGGATTATATCACGTAAAACAAATTTATCATTACTTCAAGTTAATAATTGGTTTATAAATGCACGTCGTCGAATATTACAACCAATGTTTGAAACATCAAATTCTGATTTAATAACATTAAAAAAGAAAAAACGACATAATATAACATTAAATAAAAATCATCAGCATACTTATAATCGAACGATAACAAATATAAATCGTTATTGGCCCTCGCATTTAATTCAATTAGATAAGCATTTAAAATAATTTTTTTAACTATATTATATTTCTTACATCTCACCCTATTGTTTCAATAAATTTTTTTATCAATATAAATTTAACATAAAAATCTCATTTTATATATATTTTTTTTTATTGTATTTTATATGATAAATATTTGTTTTTTTTCTGAGTTAACGGTGTTATAAAACAGTGATTTTATTTGAATGAAAATATACATTTTTGCATGGCAAATTTATATTAATTTTTTTGTTTTAACTCGTGAATAACTTTTAATAAATGAAAAAAATTCGAAATTAATTATCCTAAAAAATGACTTCTAACTTGATATGTGTGATATTGTCATAACTATTTGTCATAAAGATAAAATTTTATAGGAATGACCTAGATGAAATTATCGACTTTTCTTTCGATGTTTAGCTTAATTTCAATCGTGAGTATTGATAGAACAAAATAAAGACCTACAATTTTCATTATTAAGAAAATTTAAGTCAACAGAAGCTTCAATTCATATAGAAAAACTAACCTTTTCTCACTGAAATTTTTCAAAAATTAAAAAGTTATTTTCTCTTCCAATTATTAGAAATTCTCAAAACCGAAAACTTTTAGTTGTTATAATGTGTAACTGGATTACTGAGCAAGTATTGCCGCATATAGATCAGATAACTAAATTTCAAGATTCATCCCCTTCTAGTCGCATCATATTTTCCACAATAATCATTTTCATTACTTATACATATATTTTTTACACTTTTGCCGTAAGCTTAAGTAAAACTACAATAGGAGAGAATGATACACTGAGATTTGTTTTTTTTTCATTTTACGATCTATTCTTCTAATAAAAAGTAGAATTTTGGCTAGAAAAAACTGAAGATTTTTCAAAAGTAGAGGTGTCCACACCCCATCTGCATCTTATGAACATCGAACCACTGGATTGCGTAACGAAAAACTGAATATCGTTTAGCTTTCATCTTCTGACGTCAACTATTCTTTGTACAAAAATTAAACATTTAAAGTTAAGTTTTTTATAGACTATCCGATACACTTGTATTTATCGAATAATCCGTTTTATGGTAAATCTACATGACGCAATAATGTTTTTTGTCCTTTTCCATTTTTCATTTCTGCATAAAAATGTTTTGAAATAGTAATTTATTATTGACCACTAATAGATTGTCAATAGAATATATTTAACTGATTTAAATTGACGATATTCTATTGCAATAAAACTAATGGATGTCACATAAGGAATGTACCAGTTTTTGCGTTTATTCTCTTTGGTTCTCTGCAATGTTTTATTCAAAAATCAAATGCATTATCGAATAGAATGACATGAGCTCTATATTATGGCGTTAAAAAAATGTTATTTCATAGATATATTTATTTTGAGACTAGACCAAACTTGAGTGAAATATTTTTCGACTCTTCAAAATAAAGAGTGACCCAGAATAAATGGATCACTTAGTATTTTAGAGATTTCTTCGTTATTTTTTCTTATGAATAAGAAATTTTGCTTAACAGAAGATGAAGCTTGAAATTCTCTACAAAACCATATACTTTTAAAATAAAAATCTACTTTCAAACTGATTAGACGCGATGAGTGGCCATACTTCGTATTCTAGATTTTCATTACTTTCTTCACTTGAAAAAAAACGAAACATATGAACAGATACAACGCGAAAAGCTGTACAATTCACATAAGACTGATTATGTAATAATTACACTTTTTGTTCTCAGAATGGAAAGTAGATTTTCAGTTTAAAAGTGTATGGTTTTGTAGAGAATTTCAAGCTTCATCTTTTGATAAGAAAAAATAACAAAGAAATCTCTACAATACAACGAGGTTCATTTATTTTTGGTTATCCTTTAAATCAGTTTTTGCTATACAAATGATACATTTATAGTTGCACTTTTCATTGGCAAAACGGACAAAACTTTGAGTGATAAAATTTTGACCGTGACATATATTTTCATTAGTTAGAAAAACTCTTTGATTATTTCATTTATATCATATGTTACAATCATGTTTTAATTTTCAAATAGTATTATGTCAAAAAAATTTGTTCTAGTTATTGTATGTGATGTACATGTGGGAATATTTCTCTTAGCATATTTACTAATAATTATGGTGAATAAACCTGATGAAATACCTGTATCATTCAATTCAGGATCAATTGAATATCGCTAGTCTATTTTTCCTAAATGAATGCCGAAAGAGGATTCAGGATGAAATTTCAGATAGATTCCTTAAAAAACCTAGGGGCTCATCATCAAATTACCAATGAATTTCTGAAAATACGAAATCTGTAGGAATTTTGCAGGAAATAGTTGACGAGGAATGTACTATACAGTGTAATGATTGATATTCATCTGAATGATAATAATAATGATAAGCGAGATAAAGGAGCTGAAGCAAAGAAGGACAAAAAAACGAGAAGTGAAAACTAGTATTCTACGTATCTGCTGCCTTATTTAATTTACCAAATAACAAACGAATGTGTGTATCTCCAACAAAAATTAGCATCAACACGGATAATTGGGATAATGCCAATCTGATCAAATTAACCGGTAAATAAAATATTTTTCTTTCGAATTTCGGTATCGTATGTTTAAGAATCAAAAGAATCATTGCCCAGAATATCAGCCACCCCATGACATGATACGGGATTTTTTGACCATACAGGTAGAAAGCGCTTTCAATGCTGATTCTGAATAAATAATTTTTATCTTTCCAGAGCATGTTTTAGCCGATGAAAATTGAACTTTTGTACTACTTGTTAGATCAGATAGATTTAATTATTGATACATTTTCTTCTATTCGCGCCGTTTTTTTCTTCTTATGATAGCCATGGTCATAACTTATAGAACCTCTTTGTGGATGCGTTTTAAATTTAGTTATTTCTATTGGTACATGAATCATCCATAAAGTAATAGACTCATTAAATCATATATATGTATGATCCGTCCAGTTGAAATAAAATAAAGTCTCATTTAACTAGCGATGGATTGTATAGTGGTTTCGGACGAAGAGAATGATGAATTAGATGACCTTGAAATGATTAACGCTGCTGAACAATTTGACGAATTTGAGACGTAAGATTTAAAATGAATTTCTTATTCATTAATAATTATTTCTAATATAGTTCTCTAATAAATACAAATAATGAAACTAATGAATTAATGGCTATTGAATTAGAAATATCTGAAATCGATGAAGAAATGAATCGTCTTCGTTATAAACGTTCTCAATTAGTTAATCGACAACAAAAATTAAAAGATCATATCAAACTAAATCAACAATCAACATTAAATACAAATTTAGTCGAACAATGGCAACGAACAGGTAAACTAAATTAATTAAAATCAATATTCATATTACTTTTTAGATTTTCCTTGGAGTTCACAAGTCAATAAAGTTCTAACGGAAATATTTCAAATAAATTCTTTTCGACAATGGCAACTTGAAACCATTAATGTTGCATTATCTAATCATGATTGTATTTTAATTATGCCAACTGGTGGTGGAAAATCATTATGTTATCAACTACCAGCAATTATATCTGATGGTATATTTTATTATTTTTAAATTATTTTCAAATAATAAATATTTTTAGGTATAACAATTGTTGTTTCACCATTAATATCTCTTGTTGAAGATCAAATATATGCATTAAAAAATTTAAATATTGATGCACGTGCATTAAATACATCAACACCACGTGATGAACAAACAGAAATTAATCGTATACTTGATGGAAAAAATAAAGAAGATTCACCATTAAAAATTCTATATTTAACACCAGGTATATATAAACAAAAAAAAAGTTTAATTAAAAACACATTAAAATAATTTTTTTTTTTTGTTAGAAAAAATTGCTAAAAGTAAAACAATAATGGCAAAATTACAAAAACTTTATGAATCAAAACGATTTGCCAGATTAGTTGTTGATGAAGTTCATTGTGTTTCACAATTTGGACATGATTTTCGGCCAGGTTTAATTTCAGACAAAAATTTTAACTTAATAATAATTAACTTTCATTATTTTGTTTTCTATTTAGATTATAAATATTTATCAATATTTAAACGACAATTTCCAAATGTATCTATATTAGGTTTAACAGCAACAGCTACAATAAAAGTGATACATGATATTCGACAAATACTTAAAATTCCTCATTGTATTTTATTTCGAGCACCATTTAATCGTAAAAATCTTTTTTATGAAGTTTTACATAAATCAGATGTTGGAAAAGATGCATTTAACGATCTTGTACATTGTATTCATCATCGATTTGATAAACAATCAGGTAGATGTTTATATAAAATTTATTTATTATTTATTATTATTATTTTTTCGTTTTTTTGAAAAGGTATTGTTTATTGTTTATCACAAAGGGATGCAGAAGATGTTTGTGCTGAATTACAACGAAATAGTATGTATGAGAATTTATTTAAGTGTGATTATATTTTGTTATATTCTTTCCACTTAGTAGTCTTGTATGAATGTTTAAATGAAATTAGAACATTTTTTTAGTTGTAAAGACTCGAAATTACTATAGAAAAATCGATTATAATATTAGTCTAGTCTATTAACAATACTATGCATATGTAAATGATTTGAGCTATATCGAAGAGATTTTACATAAAAATGATCGTAGCTATAGATGAATATCAAGAGAACACTTTTTTGCTAAATAGTTTGACATAGTATTGCTAATAGAAAAAAAAACTTGCTTAATGTTTATTTTTATGTTATTATGAAAGGTTCATAGATACGATCGAAACAGGAACTAGTTTGAATATTTGTTTCTCAAAAGATTTCAATACATAATAAACTAATTTTTCATCTTTTTAAATTTAAGTAAAGAAAAAAAAATTTCTCAATTTCTACCGATATTGAATGTAGCAGTAGTTAATTCTTATAATTAAATTGTTCTAGGCATCAAAGCTGGATGTTATCATGCTGGACTTTCAGCACTTGCACGTACTCAAGTACATGAAAAATGGTTAAAAAATCAAGTTCATGTCATATGTGCAACAATTGCCTTTGGTTAATATTCTAAATATTTATGTAATTTCTATTTCATTTTTTTATTTGATTAATTCTATAGGAATGGGTATTGATAAACCTGATGTGCGTTTTGTTATACATCATTCATTAAGTAAATCTATTGAAAATTTTTATCAAGAAAGTGGTCGAGCTGGTCGTGATGATCAACAATCACATTGCATTCTTTTTTTTCGGTAAAACTATTTAAAAAAAAAGACAACATATATATATATATATATATATCGTTTGAATAGATTTGGTGATGTATTTCGTTTAGCACCAATGGCATTTTCAGATAAATCAGGTAATGGTCTAACAAACCTATATTCGATGATATCATATTGTTTAAATGAATCTGAATGTCGTCGAAAATTAATTGCTAAACATTTTGATGAAGTTTGGCAATCAAATGATTGTAATCAAATGTGTGATATATGTACTCGACCATCAACATATATAACAAAAAGAAATTGTCGTGAAGAAGCATCAATTATAATTAGTTATTTAGAAAATAATTCAAAACAACGTTTAACACCATTAAAATTAATAGAACAATTAACAATAAAAACAATGATTAAAATTGATATTCAAAGACTTATTTTACAATTAATTATTGAACAATATTTAAAAGAAGATTTTCATTTTACACCTTATACAACTGTTTGTTATATTAAACCAGGAGCAAAAGCTAAATATATTTATGATAATAATTGTGAAATTATATTAGATATGATTGAAAGTACAAAAAAACGAACATCAAATACAATTAAAAAAGAAGAAAAACAAATTATAAAAAAAACATCAATAACTTCAATAGCTCCCGGTAGGATTAATTTTTCAAATTAAAAGATTTTATTATATAGTTCTGATTGAAAGTTTCAGTTATTAAATTGAGATATTAAATATTTAATTTTCAATAAACTAAAATATTTTGAATATATGTTATAGATAATAAATTGTATAATCAGTACTTTTTCTTATATATAAAATGCTATGAAATTATTGATTAGTTATATTAGGAAAATATTTTGTTTTTATAAAAATTGGAACTTTTAATCAGAACTATTGTCAATCTGATTTTGATGTTTTCTAGAACCGCGACCTAAATTACAATGGGCTACTAATATAGAACCAAGAGTGAAATCTGTACCTTCACAAAAACGAACTTTACAATATGATGATGATGACGATGATGATGATAATGATGAACAAATTGAAAATACTCCATTAGCAAAACGACAATCTTCATCAATAAATAATGATCATGAAATAATAAAACCAAATCAACCATCAGTAATTGATGATGAAGAACTTGATTTTTTGTAAAATAATTCTTTTTTTTTTTTCTATATGAATATAGTCTGTTCGTTTTCTTTTTTAAAATGTCAGATAAATATGAATTTAATTCTATTAAAAAACAATATTTATAGTTTTTAGATGCCTATAGCAATGAATTTTGATCTGTTAACAAATAGTAATCATCAAGATAAATGTGAACATATAAATAAATGTGAAACAAATCTTGATATAAAATTATCTAAATCACCATTATCAAATGGTACAAATCGACAATCAATATTACTTCCACCACCACCACCATCTATTAAACCACGTATACGTCCATCATTAAATCGTGTAACACGTGAAATAAATTTAGAACAATTAAGTCGTTGTCCATTAACATGTCAATTTACATTACCTAATGTTGAAGATGAAAAATGGTTAGCAATTGCTTCATCAAATGAATATATTTTAGTTGGTGGTGGTAGTTCAAGTACATTACGTCTTTTTGATTTACAAGGAAAAGAAATACGTCTTATTGATATAAAAACATTTGCTGCATTTGATATAGCATGGTCTAATATTTTACATGCTTTTATAATTGCTGGTTATGATCGTTTACAAATATATAATGTTGAAAAAGATCTATTAACAGAAGTAGAAAGTATTAATTTAATTAATAAAAAAGATAATTATTTCTGGTCAATTGCTTGTCATAGGTTAGTAAATTATTTTAAATGAATTTTTATATAATACTCTTGTCAATTTACATAGTAAACTTCAATTAATAAAAAGAAAAGTTTTTTATTATAGGATATGAAAATTTTTTAAGATATTATACTATTGTTGAATACTTCTATTTTTTATTAAGATGTCAATTATAAGTTTTTGATTACATATTTTTAAAAAAATTTTTTTTTATAGTGATGATTTATTTGTTGTTTTATCTGATGGTCTTGAATCTGTATGGCGTTTATCATTACCAAATTTTAAACGTGTTCAAACATTATCTGGTAGTGAAATTCGTGAAAGTAATGCAGATGATCGTATATCATGTATACGTACAAATGGTTATGTAATTGGTATGACATTAAGACAACGTGAAACTAATCAATGGCGTGTTGATTTATTTAATTATATATCTATGACACGTACACATCGTGGTTTAACAATTGGTTATGGTATTGGTGCATTTAATTTTATTGAACGTTGTATGTTAGCACCTATTAATAATCATCAATGGCTTATTGTAGGTGGATATAAAGTTATACCAAATGCATTAACATTAATGGATGATCGAACAGGTGAAATAAAACAAGTTGAACGAAAATCTGATCAACAACATGAATTTATATCAAATATTTGTAATAGTGAAAATAGTAACAAACAAATAATAAGTATGATTATTATGAATAATGAAAATGGTCAACGTCAGATACATGTTATACAACAATAGGAATGACATTAGTATTATTTTTCTTTAAATACCGTTTTATTTTTTTGTTCGTATTTTCTTGAAAGAACTTGTTCAATAAAAAAACTGTTTATAGATCACTAAGTATATTAAATTTCTTTTCATTAAAATAATAAATTTTTTTAAAAATATTTACATATATTAACGAATAGATTTGAGAGAAAAAAAATTTATGATCTATCATATGTGCATGAGTATTTTCTTATTGGATTAAAATATGACTTGTTGTTATTCTGACTCATCTTGTTATGCATCATTGAATTTTATGCATATATACTTACATATACAAACATCATTTTCATTGTAAATCATGACTGACAAGGATCAACAACAAGAATTAAGTGCTGATCGTCGAGCTGAATATGAAGAAGCATTTATATTATTTGATAAAGATTGTGATAGTTTATTAAATGCTTCGGAATTACCATTACTTTTACGTAGTCTTGGACAATCAGTAACTGATGCTGAAATACCGAATATCCTTCAGCAAGCTAATCTTGATCCACGTGGTAAATTTACATCATTTGATTTTATTAATTTAATGGAACGACGAGCAAATGTAACTGGTAATGATACATTTGAAAGTGAACAAGATGTACGTGATGCATTTCGTATGGTACTTGATCCAAAAGGAACTGGTACAGTAGCTGCAGATGATATTTTAAATCTTTTACAAGTTTTTGGTGAAGGTGGACCTTTATCGCAACAACAAATATGGGAATTATTAGGTACAGCTGATAGAAATCGTACAGGACAAATTAATTATGAAGAATTTATTAAAACAATGACTTCTAATTAAATATATATTCAATGTTATATTAACGAAAATTTTGAAATAAAATTCTATTCAATTTAATTTCTTATTCGTTTAAACAGATTTTATTATCACTAATAAAATTCTTTTTTTTCTATAAATTTATATTCACATTTTAATGTTCATTTCGACCAATATCTTCATTCCAAGTAGCCTTGTTTTCATGAATATAATTTTCAAGAAGTTCTTGACATTCTTTTGAATCAAGTACTTCAATATGTATATTACTTGTTTGAAGTACAGTTTCATCACCACGAAATGTTTTATTTTCACCAATTACTACTCGAGGAATACCATAAAGACGAATAGCACCTGAACACATTGCACATGGAGAAAGGGTTGTATAAAGTGTACATTCTTTATAAAATGCTGCTGTTTGTCGTCCAGCTGATTCAAGACAATCCATTTCAGCATGTAAAATTACTGAATTACGTTGAATACGACGATTATGTCCACGAGCAATTACTTGACCACCCCGAACAAGAACGCATCCAATTGGTATACCACCTTCGGCAAGACCAGCACGAGCTTCAGCTATAGCTTCAGTTATAAATGGTGCATGAACAATAGGTGATACATGAGTAAGTGAAATAGATCCTCCATGCGTTGGACGACGAGACGTAGCAGTTGAATTGGCACGAGAATTTTTACGTGTTGGAATTATCGTTTGTTCTTCGACAGGTAATGAACCAGCAAAAAGTGCGTTAGCCATTATTTGAATGTATGAAATAAAAAGACTGAAAAATGAAATATCATATGAATGTTATTTTTATCTATAGATAAATAAGAAGGTAGTCATGTCGCGCATATATTTCAACCAATAGATATTTCGTCTTATAGAATATTTATATAACGAGTTTTTGTAGTGTGCGCAACGGACATACTTTGTCAACACTTATATAATAGATAAACATAAAAGGCATATAGCATAGATGTCTGAAAAAAAAAAGATTTATCATCTTTTTCGATTTATAATCGTCTCATTTTCAGTTAGTTAAACATATGTACGAATGAAATAAAAATTGCTTATAATAGAGTTAATTGTTCGTTCTGCCTTTCGTTCTGTTCAATACATAAAACAAACAAATACAATTCGTAGCTTCGATCAGTACATATTCGAGAAAATAACTTAATTCTAACACTAGATGATTATTTCTCTTTTACGTGATATATATATATATATATATTTATTTTTTGTCTCAATATAGAATAAAATAGATAATTCTAAAGAATTGTGAATTGTTCATAGAATTATGGCCAACTATAAACGATGTTCATTTCATCCTTTAATATTTGTTATTGTTGTTGTTGCATATAGTAATTGTCAATTTATTTTGCTTAAAATCACATTTTTATATGCAGCTCATTTAGAAGAGAAATATTGTCTTCTTATTTTCGAATTGTTGTTATTCGCCTACATCTTAGAGGAATACTTTCTATTTTCAAACTTATTTTAAATGTAAAAATGAAGCAATGAAAAATGAATGAATGAGAACATTTTTTTTTATTATTTACTTTGTACGATTGCTGTGATGAGAGTGAAGAATGCAACAAGGGAGAAAAAATATGTGTGCTTGTCTATAAGAATGTTGCAATCAAATGGCATGCGTCGTTTATTATTTTTAGTCAGTTAAGTACGTACATACATTTCTATTATGAACGGTAAGATAGTAATAACTAAATGTTTAACAAAAGAAAAATACGAAATATGTGCTAATATATAGAAGGAGCAGCTCTTCGAGTGCTTTCATTTCTTAATGATACAAGTCAACGTCATGTGGCTTCCTTAGTTAATGAAAAACGGAAGGTAACTGTGATTGGAGAAGAGCATGAACCAGATGAATTTGTATGTATTTTCAGTATTTGATTATATATTTGAAATTTTCTATTATTTTTCTTTAATTATTTGATTCAAGCAAGAAGAAGAAGAACCTTCATCAGGTGTTGCTGATGAAGAAACAGCTCTTCTTACTCCAGAACAGATCAAGGTTAAGAAAAAAAAGAAACATACAAACATTCCATTAATCAATAAAAAAATATTACATTCTAGGAATTTTTTAAAGCAGTTGAAGAGGGTTCGATTGAACGATTAGATGAGTTATTCGATGCAATAAAAAATGTTGATCCTAATATGACACAAGTAAGAAAAGAAAATAATATTAAATTTCATTTTGACAAATTAATTATTGAAATTCATTATATTGTAGTATACTGAATCTCTTTTAATGGCAGCCATCCGTGCTAAAAAATATAAAGTAGCTGAATATTTAATTGATCAATTAGCAATAAATGTTAATTATACTACTGAACTTCTTGAATTTCGTACACATACAAAAATTCCTGTTCGAGAACGTTTATTATCATGTCGAGATTTAGCTTACGAAAAAGGTTTGATGGATCTTGTTGACTTAATCGATATAGCTAGTGATGAAGTAAAACCAAGTATAAAACGATATTTGCAACGACGTTTAAAAACACGTCTTGATGAAATTCATCAATCATATTTAAAACGTATGAAAGAGCGTAATAATCGTCTCATAATTCAAACACAACAAAAAGAAACTGCACTATTAGAAGAAGATGAGCAAGAAAAAGAAAATGAAGAATTATCGGCTGTAAATATAACAGATGATATTAATCTATCTGCACCACCACCTCCTCCACCACCAGTTGTTCATCGTACGTATAAATCACATATTGAAGAAACTATTCAAAAGATTGAATCCGTAAATGATAAATCAATTGATGAAACAGGAAAAAAGGTTTTTCGGTTTTCTGGTTATACTCTGCGTTATCGTCTTGTGGAAAAAACAGATAAAAATCAACCAACAAAAGGACAATCTCGACCGAAAACAACACTACTTACTCTTCCAATGCTCTCTGAAAGTACGACACGATCATTACCATTATCACTGCAAAGACCAAAGACAACAGGAACAACAACAACAAATATTAATCGTCGTTCAATTAGTGAAATAAGTACACGAATACCAATACGAGAAACACGAACATCAATATGTCGATCGGCTCGTCGTATAGCTACACCACGTGTTGTTCCAGCAGTAAACTCTGAAAATGAATCAGAAATAAAATCTATTATAACAACTAAGGATGACAGTGTTCAACCTTTGTTACCAAAACGAAAACGTCAAATCAATATAAACTATAGTTATATTCCTCAACTACAAAATGCTGTATATAATGAACCATGTCGTTTTATGCCTGTAACATTAAAAGCAACTGCTATTGGTTTGCCATCTAATACTCGACTTGTTCGAGATTAAAATTTTCTTTTTCGAAAATAAAATCTATGCCTATTTTGTGTTTAACTCTTATGAATATCTAATATTGCGTGATTACTTTTTCAAAAGGAAAGAACATATTATTAGATCAAATGATGAAATAGTATTTTATCCAAGTTGTTATATCAAAGCAGTGATTTTATATTTGTAGATATGAGTGCCAAATTGTCATATACGAAGGCCTGTTCGAATAGAGAAGAAAATGTACAACATAGACAAGATAGATGAAGGCATCAAAATAGTATATAGATATACATGAATATAATAACATGTTGAAATGTACCAAACAGAGGAAGAAAAAATGACAATACAGCAAATATCAACATAAGCTATAAAAGTGATCCAGAAAAAGTACTAGAATACATTGTTACTAAATCATACAAAGCCAGAAGATCATCTACAAGCTTCAGACAGCTTTCAAAATAAACAGATGGCTAGGGCATCTTAAAGTGGATATATTAAAGAAATTTAAGTTTGAAAAGATCGTCATCCGTTCACATAAGAAGAGCAGACTTTCTTCTGTAAGTGTTCTATACAATTATATGATTGAATTTTAAGATTAATAATTAATTGATGTCAATGTGAAAGAAATATATGGTGTGCATGAATATTTTGTAAATATTCGCTAAATACCTTTCTTCTGTTAATTTACTACATTTAGTTGTTGTTTCACATCAAATAAAATATTTTATTTATTAATTAATATTACGTTTGATTAGTTAATTTTACTTACATATATATCCTTCTAAAGAGCAACTATTAATGAAATTATCAAAAAATCTATAACAGTTCGTACCGATAGGCTTTTCTTTGCAATTTTTATAGATCAAATATTGGTTTTGCTTTTGTTAATTTCAAGGACAGTTTTGTTAATAATATATTCTTAAAGAATATATGTGGACAGATTAATAAATATAGAAAATAATCAAGAACTATTATCACTGTTGATGGAGGTGCTAACTTTTACAATAGATGAGACGATATCTTTATTAAGGGCTCTTCCCGTTTGATATGTTGAAATTGTATATGGCATCCGACAAAAGAAAACATCATACTGGAAAATTCTTTGAAATTTCTAATTAAGACAAATATTGAATGCTAGTATTTCAACTATAATAATGGTTGAGAAAAGAATATTCAGACCAAATAATCTATTGAATACAATACATGTAAATAAACATTTTGATATTACATAATCATTTGTCGGTGGATATGTGCAATGAATTTCTACAAATCTATTTCTTATTCTTTACTACACAATAAAGCTTTGATAATTTTAACTAATATTAACTATTCTCATCACTCTTCAAAAACAGAAAGCAATAATGTTTGTCTTAATTCAAAAATACACACATTGAAAAACAGTAGTATTTATCATTTTTAATATACCTGAAAATAAGACAAACATTCTTTCTCTTTTACACAGCATTGCTTTCTGCACACACCCTTATGTGTAAATATGGCGCACGAAAAAAAGATGAAAAAACAAAAATTATCTTTGTATTTTTTCTTTTCTTTCTTATCAATTTTATATAGATATCATCGTCTTGTTTTTCATATAGTTTTCATTTGTTCTATTCTCTATATCAAAACATCGTTACAATGGCTTCTTCTTCAACATCAAAAACGACAAAACCATTAGTCGTAATAACAGGCGCATCATCAGGTATTGGTGAAGCATGTGCTCGATCATTTTCTGAAGCTGGTCATCCACTCTTACTTATCGCTCGTCGTCTCGATCGACTACAAGCTTTAAAACTTCCAGACAATGTTATTTGCGCACAAGTTGATGTTACAGATAGAGCTAAACTTAAAGAAGCCATTGAACAAGCTGTTGAAAAATATGGACCTGTTGATTGTTTAGTAAACAATGCAGGTGTTATGCTTTTAGGTAAAGTACAAACACAAGATCCAGAAGAATGGAAACGAATGTTTGATGTTAATTTAATGGGTGTTCTTAATGGTACTCATGTTGTTTTACCGTCTATGAGTAAATGAAACTATTTTCCTTTTTATATTTTTATTATTTCTTTATCTTTAGTTGAACGTCGTGGTGGTACCATTATTAATATTAGTTCTATTGCTGGACGAAAAACACTTCCTGATCATGCTGTGTATTGTGGAACTAAATTTGCAGTACATGCATTTACAGAACAAATTCGTGAAGAAGTTTCACAATATGATGTACGTTTAGTTAATATTGCACCAGGTGTTGTTGAAACTGAATTATTAAGTCATTCAACAGATAAAAAAATTGTTGATGATTATAAAACATGGAAAAGTCAAATGGGACAACCAATGCAAAGCGAAGATATATCTCGTTGTATTATGTTTGCTTATGAACAACCACAACGTATATGTATTCGAGAAATTCTTCTTTGCCCAACACGACAAGACAAATAGAACAAAGCAATAATTTTTAGTTTAGAAAACGAGAAGTCGAATATAATTTTTTTTTGTTAATTTTAAATAATCTTATTTAACTATTTGAATTGTTTAAGAAAAAAAATGATAATTTGAATATGAAATAAAAGATGAATGATTAAAAAAATATATATGATATTAATATCTTTTTTTTCGTGTATCATATAAACTAAATAAGATTTTTAAAAAAAAGTATTGTAAGGGTTTATTTTTTTTGCGATTTAAAAGATTCTAAATGTAATAGTATTTAATTTTAAAAGAAGGTACTTATTACATAATTGTTTTTATATACATACGAAACCTTGATTATGAACAATTTGTTTAAAGTTTTTTAGTATTTTTTGATTATAGAAATTTAAAAAAATATCGTTATACTATTTATAAGCAATAATTATTAAAGCATGTTTTTCTTTTGCATGGCGTAGATATTTAATTATATTTTTATTGATAATCAAAGTCATCCATATAGATATGACGAGAGGAAGAGAATGGGATACATACGATTCACTTCTAGAAAATTTTCAGTTCTTCCTAATCGAAATCGTTCTTTTTAACAAAAAAATGTTCTACACTCTTCCCTTCTATAAACTATATATATCTTACTCATTCTAAAAAAAATTCTCTTACTTCCTTCACTTTTCTTTTCACTACATTTATTATAGAAAAATAATCGTAAAATATATATATGTTGTTTCAGTATACTGATTAAATACGATAAAATTAGAAAATTAAAATTAAAATTCTTTTATTTATTACTTAAATATTTATATTAAAGTTATTGCTTAATCTAATTGTATGAAACAATTTCTGCAACAGTAATAACAGGTATTTAATAAAATATGAACGTACTGCGTTTACATATGGTATCAATATTAATGTAAGTACATCAGAAATAGTATATTTTTTTTAAAGTGAAATTTGTATGCAACTATTAAAATTTATATTCTTCTGATTAATATAGATAGATTTCTATAAATGAAATTGTATAGCTTTTCTGTAGTCGGCCTAGAAATTGAAAACATAAAAGATTTGTTAATTTTATGAATGTGCTGAAATATTGGATACAACCAATCATGCATAATTGATTGATCAACTAAAACAAAACTTCTAGCTTACATTTTGAGCATGCGATATTGTTGTAAAGACAAATCGATGTAGTTGCTCTTTTAACATATAGCAAAGTATTTTGATATAATACACCAAAGCAATATTATCTTCACTTGGTTTATCGGTAAAATAATTTATCGAGAGAACGTTCGATTAAAGAAAAGTGTTGATACAAAATTTTTAATTCAAGTATTGCTATATAACACAATTTCTCGACTGAAATTTTCATCGTATCCAACATTTAAATTGGAAATACTATATTCTATGATTCAAAAATATTCAAAATATCCGAATACATGTCATTCTTGATTATATACTTAAAATTTTTTTTTTAAATCAAATTTATCAGTTTAAGATGAATGATTTTTAATATTGAAAATATTCGGCATTTTGTCATATAAATTTAATATGAAAAAACAAATGAATGTATGTAATTAAAAAGAAAACATTATTTATGTTTACTCAGTATAAATTCCATGAAAATGAACGTCAATCAATGAGATTCTAATCAATTAATAAATAGCGTAGAAATGTTACAGTATAATAATTTTGACTAAATGGCATAAATACTAAAAACTAAACTAAATGCATATTTACGAAGGGATACAATAAATTTATATACATCAACTAATTATCTATTGTCTCTATAATCTTAAATTTTTTTAACTAAGTTCACATGTTAGCTGTAAGATGCATATATAAGCAATAATTGTTGAATCAAGCAAATATTAATATTATCTTAATTATACTTTCGAATATTGTATAGTCAAATACTGTGAAATGTAAGTGATATAGTATGTGTTCTTTCTAAATAAACAACAGAAGATGATTCATTGTAATTTATTGAAAAATCAAATATAAAATATCTATTTTCATGTGTTTATATTTTAATTGGTATCCTGTTCAATGAGTTTCATATCTAATATCATTAAAAATTGGTTTGATAGAGATGTTCATTTCCCAATGTACATAAAATTTAATTCTGACCAATGATTAAGTTTGTTCAAATATATCTCATTTTAATAATAGAACTGCTATAAACTGAAGACTCAATTTTACAGTTATGTGAAAAGTTTGAAAGTAGCAAGCATGCATTTTTGTCATGAGATATACCATAATGTTATTACAAGCGTACTCCAGTTTTATCAAGCAACAAAACATAAGCGCATTAATAATCTGACAGTTCGTGTAATCTAGTATCGAATTATTAATTCAATACTGTTTTAAGCAAGCTAATTTGCAATTAAAAAACTAAGTTTCTTGTTGAATGAATCAGGAAAAATATAAAGATTGACTGCTTATTGATTATCAAACAATTCATCAATGACTTAATTCAATCTAGTTCCATATATCAACACTTTTGGAAGACAGTTAGCTTGCTATTTATAAAAACTGTTTAACACCAATAATATTCGTTTTTGATAATTTTCATTTGACCAAAATACTTAGGACAGCCCAAAAATAGTAGGAGTGACACTTTAATACCGTATAGTAAACTTAAATAAATTTTCTTTCTGTCTACTTTGATAGAGAAAAGAATGTTCTATTTTTCTATACTATTTGATCGTACATCAACTAATATCATAATAATAAACTTTCGATAAAATCTGTTTAGTTAGGATATATGCTGGTTGTATTAAATCATAAAGGCCACTTTATTATCACTTCATAAATTGTATTAAAAAAACAAAATATGCCACAAGATGTAGTGTGAAAAGTTCTACAACTTACAAAGACCAATCATAAAAAGATGAGATTGAAAAAATCAAATTCGTCTCTTACCAAACAAAGCAATCTCGCTTTCGCAACGTCGAAATTTGATAACTCAAATTTTTGTCCGTTTTGAAAAGAAAAAGTGCAATTATAGAATAAGCGATACTTTAGAAATTGTAAAGCTTTTCACACTGCATCTTGTGGCATATTTTGTTTTTATAATATATCGTATTAAGTGATAATAAAATGAAATGCAAAAATGCCCTTATTTTTTAATGCCATGACTTTTATGATCTAAATGTTACCAGTTAATTGTCAACAAAAATAGTTCTTATCTTCCATTTTATTATTATGATATTAGTTGAAGTATGATTAAATAGTATAGAAAGAAAGTTTCTTTAAATTTGCTATACAGTATTTAAGTGTCATTCTCACTACTTTTGGACTGCTCTAAGTAATATAATTCACTCATCTACATTCATATTGAAAGATCAAGTAAAAAATAGATTTATTAATCCAAAATATTAAAGATATAACTATGATCTACATATGTTCGATACAATGTAGCATATTTCTGCATACTAGTTTACCATCAATTGAACGAAAGACGTATATCAACTTTATTCTTTGGATTAAATGTAACTTAAATTTCTTTAGAAAACACATTTTTTTCTCAAATATCAATAAATAAGACAATAGTTGATCATCTCGAATTATTGATTGTATCTTTAATATTTAAATAAAATGGTAACCCATAGAATACTTGTGAGAACACCTATATTAGATGATAGACCATGGATGAAACAAAAATTCCTAGCTAAAATAGATTTCATACGATCAATGGATTAAGATTAATGATAAATTGATTTCTTACATCCTGATGTAGTAGTTTGTAAAGGAGTACTTATTTTTGTACTGGTATTTATCATTGTTTTTGTCTAAAAAAAAACAAAATAGAGAGTGATTGATTTTTAATTTGAAGCTAAAATAAACAGATCATGTTGATAGAACTCTTTCTTAGTATATCATCTTTTCTTGCGTCTTAACTTTTGTAAGAACTCAAGTACAATACGATGACTTGATTACTAAATATCGGTATAAATTTTAATCCAAATTTATAAACACTTACTGTTGTTGAAATTTCTGTAATATTAGTCTCGTTATTGGATAGAGCTAAAATTTAACAAAAGTTCATATTAGAAGCAAAAATCTATTCCTTACGACATAATCCAGTTGTTATGGAAATGTCATCAATTGCAAAAAAGAATGGATTTGTATCAGAAGAACCATATTCACGAAAGAATTGTAATTCAAGCTTTAGAAAACTATAAATTCATAGATTAGATAGAATAAAATGCTTACTGTATAATTGGTATAAGGAACATAAAATGATGTTTGTTGTTTATGCCATTTATTACCTATTTTAGGTGATACTTCTACAATCAGTGTATTTTCACCCATCCATACACTATTTTGCCAAATAACTTTAATGAATGTATTACTTTGATTATTAGTAAAATAATAATAGAATGTTAAACATTGAGGTTCTGTTATTACAGAATGATGAATTTCACGGGAATTATAGAATTGTAAGTATCCATCGAATCCTGATGTTGATACATATGCATATAAGCCTTATGAGTTTTGTAAAGAAGATAAAAAATTGAAGTGTGAGCTTTAAATAATTTTTTTTACCGTATGTACATAATTTATTATCACCGGATGATATTGGACATGTGTAGTTTGATGTAGTCCCTTGTCGTTGACAAAAATACATATCCCATCCATTGATTTCATAAGGAAATTGACACATTTCATAACCTATTGTCGGTGAAACTACAATTACAAATCAATATTATTTCATTTAAAAAAAAGTCAATTTTACATACAAACAGATGTAGCATCTGAAAGTGGTCGATTAGGTGGATTGATTGTATTCCCATCTAAAATTTGACCTGCATCTATTTGAAGATCATCGTTTAGATTATTACATTGTATGAGTGGAATAAAAATACAATCATCAATTGCACCATAATTGAATGTACAATTGAAGAGAATAATTGATTGTTGTGATTCATTGTATTTAATCAGTATACATAAATATATAATAATAACAATTATTTTCTTCAGTAACAACATATTTAGTTCATTTGCACGATCGCCAATGAAAAAAAAAGTCAGTCTTTAAATATTTTATTTATCCACAGAATATCGATAACCTTGTATATATTTGCACAAAAGTTAATATTGCGATAAAAGGATAAGTAAGGATTAACTGCTGATCTCATATCAATAAAATAGAATAGAATTTAGTTTTGTAAAATAAGATCTCTTATAAAAAGAAAAATTATAATATGTAATTGGATGTAATTTAAAGAAAACGTTTTTTTATTTTTGTTATTTAAGTAACTGTGAAAATATGAATGTAAAAAAATTACCGTTTTTTATTTCACATTTTGATCAACATTGTAATATATAGTTAAATTCAATTGCATACAGTTGGATCCTAATAATGCACGTATTCAAAATTTTCTTTTCATTTCAATTATTTAGTTTTAATGACTACATGCTCTTATTTCTTATGTATCTCTATCTATAGCTGGAAGAAAATCTCTTGGTGAAATTGTAACTTGCCCTAGATTATGTTAAAAATTTTCTAGTCTATTTACTCCTACTTGTATATGGTATTTGAAGTTAACAACCTTTTAATATTTGGAGAAGTTGACATTTCAGAGAAACTACTAAAAATAAAAATAACCTAAATCTATAAAAACATTAAAAATTTCATTTTTCACTTATCGAAACAACTCAATCTCTATTAAACAGTAAATTATGACACGTTTCTCAACACTACGATTTCTAAAAATACACTGACCATTTATTTCAAACAAAGTACAGTTATCAAATGCCATGAGCATCTATCCGGCACAAGAAACACATATTGCCTCTTTTTATTCAATCTACTTTTCAACAGACTTTAGCCTTCAAAATATGTAAAATTTCAACTTTATTTAATCCCACGTCAACAAATTACATATCATTTTGAGAGAGAAAAATAAAAATTAAACCGTACTTCGTTAAGTTGTTGGATGAAATGTCAACTAACTGTTCACATGACTACTAATTTATAGTTTTATTGGTAGTTATCAATATGATGTCGAAATACAGATATTTATGTTAAGAATTCATCGAGATTCTGATAGATGAGTGAGTATAAAAGAAATTAAAACTAATATGACCAGTTTTGATCTTTGCTTAGAAGATCTCATCAGATAGTTTATATTTTGCCTATGATTATCAAGAACTTTCAACAAATTTTTGAGATAATAAACACCAAAAAATTCAGAAAATTAAATAGAACATGGTAGGAATTCAATGTTGAAGTAAGTAGAAAAAACTTTCAGACATTTTGACGTTTTATTTTGATTTTACAAGAATCGCATCAAGCAGGTCAAAAAATTGAGAATTATAGACGAACTTTATTTCAGATTATTGTTCGACAAATACGATGGTTAAAATTTTTAAAGTTGAAAGAAATTAGTTGACAACAACAGGTAACGAAGTAGTCTATTTTATGTCTAATGCAGTAAAGTGATGGCTAGATATGACACTGTTAGACGTTTTCTTATCATTCAAAATTTATATTGTTCAATTTAAGTCTGCAAGAAAAAATAGAAAAATACAGAATTTGTAGTTTGATTCTGTTTTGTTTGTGTAATGATAGAGGTCTGAAAGAAGAATAAATCATGAATTTAATATGTGAAAGAGAAAAGAAATGATAGATTTCATATGTTCCTCGTTTTGAACTTCAGAAATATTATTGATGAAAAAGCTGTAAATTTAATAATGTAGACGCTTTTGAGGAAGAACCTGTATTAAATACTTATTTAATTGAGGTATAACTTAGTAAACATATACGTGTTTGAAGGTAAGCTTCTCCATTTCTGTATGTGCATTAACCACACACACTGAAAAAGTAGTCTGGTTTCTCTTGCCTTTTGGTGATATTCATGTGTTTTGGTAGCTGAACTACTAGTTATTATTATTGTAGAATGTGTTTAAATAAAACAATTTTTTATGACACACTGTGTCAACGTTGTTGCTTTTTGAACTAAATTGTGAAACATGAATAAGATAGATAGTGCATCGATATTATAGAACATCCAGCTGTACTCTGAGTGATTGAGTGAGACAAAGCAGCATAGAATGTAAGAATATTCTTTAGTCAGTGTCTCTGACATATAGTTATTTTGTCTTTTATTCATATTTACAGGATAAGAAACTAAAAGTTTTTCCAATGGAAATCATGAGGACTGCGAGAATATTTTAAGATTTATTGAATTTAAACAGTAAACGACTAAAATGAAAATCTTGACAATTTAAAAGCTAAAACATGACAAAAAAATGTTAATTCTAGCTTTTTCTATATCGTAAAGTTTCAAGAACTGATGTATCTTTTTTGTTTTTTGATAAATCTGATTCCTAAGGTCGTATAGATGTACTTTTTACTTGTCAGAGAATAATCAACTTTTCTGTCTACTAATAAGTAAATTAGTTGATCTTCAATATAAAACGTATTGAATATAATAAAATTTTACTTTACTATTATTTCTACTACTCTTCCATGTATATCCTATTATGTTAAAATTATAGAAATGCATAAAACTATTAGATAAAGATTTATTAACATTATCTCAATAAAAAGAAACTTTCCATCGCTACTACATTTGAATTAATAGTTATTTTTAAGATCTACATGATTGCATAAATCAGGAGCATTATAACACAACAAATTTCAAATATTAAAACATTAATACTATTAAATGTACACTCATAGAAACCGATGATTGCTTCCATAATGTAATGAATAAACAGTTAAACTTTATTAAAATATTACTGAGGAATATTATGATTGAATAGTCATACTACCAATAAAGAATGTATCAGATCCTATTCAATGATACACAGATTATGTGTAATAAATCAATTATAACGAAACAAATTAATTATTTCATCTCTTCTCATTTTTCTCTGAAAGATCAATTGATAATGTATTATTTTATTTTGAACATCTTTTAACCACAATTTAATATGAAAGTATAATATTTTTTCCAATTGCAAACTTGTAATATGCAATAAATTGGATAGACTAGAAAGAATATTATCATTTTAATAAGATTGACAATAATATAAGATCGTGAAAAAAGTTGAAATGTACAGAAAATATTAATAATACAGTAACGAAAACATATTTATATCATCATAAACAGAGGAAAGTTATAAAAAAAAATGAGTAGTATTCATGCTAACAGACCTTTCTAACTTAAATCTAAGAACAATTGCTAGTACACACTTAATATACATTAAGTAAAATTTATTTGTGGACATTTTAAACGAACATTTAACAAGTTTATGTATGGTAACTATTCAAGTATTCATTGGAAGTGTACAAGTGGGAGCATGCTAAGAAATTTCATTGCAATATAAATGACAAAATGAATAGAAAAAGTTAGGGGCTATTTGCTTAACAGAACTTAGAATTTTTGACTATTCAAAAGAGTGTAAACCTTTTCACACATTCACTAAATTGTGCGAAATTTTAACTCTTAATTTTTCACAATTTAAGTATAGTTACAAGCAAAAAATCAATTATGTAATACAATAAAAATCAGCATTGAACTTAATATAATTGACATTCTTATAGTTTTTATAAAATTTAGTAAGCAATTAATAATATATTAGTCAGCGAAAATAAGTTTGATGATAAATAACTTGCTAAAACATTCTAGTTATAATTGAAACATCAGTAAAAATCTTTTTTTTTCGTCACAGAATTAGAATCATCAACTATATATAGTTTCTAGTCATCAACAATCTGGCAACTATCAACAAAAGGCAAACGGGTTAAAAGATGTTTATGAATAATCATTGTTTTTACTTTGTCATTGTATAACTAGTAGACTACATAACCTGAACTTAAAAGATCATACTATCAGTACAGTTGTATAAACTTAACAGAGTTACTGTATTTGATCAAGATTATATATATATGTTATTCGTCATATCAATATCATATTCATAATGTTAACATGTTTGTATTTGAAAAACCAACAAATTTTTATTGTTTATACACCTATATCTGTTTCTATCATTTTGTGACCATCGTTACCATTGTTAAGTTAATGTTTGTCTTGACAATATCATTTGCATTTTCTATAAAAGTGTTCCTGCTGTTTAAATGAGTTTCAATAAAGTATACTATGTGTATGTGTCCTTGACAACATTCGGTCGATCTCTTCTTTCTTTTTCTCTTTTTTTTTCTCTAATATATTTTTCCTAAATGAGTTCTAAAAATTTTTTTTTTTGTCTAAGCGTTTCGGTGCCGTATGCATGTGTGCGTGTGTATTTTGAACTATTTTTTTCTGACTATATGTGACCTATATTAGAAACGATGCTAGCAACAATAATGACGTTAATATATAAATAAAAAAAATTAGAGAGAAAGAAAAAAAATTGAATCATAAAAATAAGAAGTAGACAAAGAGAAAAAGTTCATTTTCTAGTTTTTTTTTATTATTGAAAATTGAAATCATCAATACAATATATTTTTGTCTAAATAATGGCACAACCATGGCGGGGTGAAATACTTTCTATTTTTTATTATCTTTTATATTTTTATTATTTTGATTTTAGTCGGATTATTTGGATGTTTTGAAGACATTCCAACATGTTTACTTGGTTGGTGTTGTTCTTGTTATTTATTTGGTCAAAATGCTGAACAAATTGATGGATCAAATAAATTCGGCATGTGTATTGGATATGTATGCTTATCAGGTTGTTATCTTTGTTGTTTACTTCATAAACCAAAACGAGAAAAACTTCGTGCTGCATATAATCTTGTTGAGAAACCAAGTGATTTACTCGCAACATGTTGTTGTAGTGGTTGTGCCAATTGTCAAGAAGCAAGAGAAATGCAACAACGAGGTTTGTCATTATGATTAATTTTAAATATTTATTTTATTTTATTTTATTTTATTTTAATTTTTGTCGATCTCATTTATTTTTAGGTGTACAACCTGGCATGCGTGTTCCGATAGCCTCTCAACCTCGTTAAAAAAAATCTATATTCATAAACAACAATTAGCAACAAAAACAAAACTTAAAACAAACATAGATGTTGTATTTTATTTCATTATTTTCTTCTTCCTATTTTTTTTGTCTACGAATTAATCTAAATAATAAATTTCAGTATTGAAAAGTTAATAAAGAAAAAAGATATTGAATAAAATAAAGTATGATTTACGTGAAAAAATGTTATTTGATGAAAATAAAAAGAAACTTAATGCTAAATATATAGAAGAATCTAAAAAAAGAAAGAAAAATATATTTTATGTGATGTAGCATATTCAAATTGTTGATGATAACAACATACTACTTGTCATGTAAAATCTTTAAAATGAATATAGAAAAGTGTTTAATTATTTTATTGTTGATAACTCTCATTTTTGTACTTTTCTTTTCAAGTTCTTTTTTCATAACATTTATGGCGTAGAATGTTAAAGAAAATTTATATATCGGGCGTATTTTAACTACATTATGTGTATAAAAACAATGAATAACACTAAACTATTACCGTAACAATATTGAAAGAATTAATTGGTATAAACTATGAAAGATTTTACAATAACAAAAAAAGTTGAGCTATTCAATAGAAGGTGTAAAAAAAAGTAATAATTCTGTTATCAATCAATAAAGATTGAGTTCTATTAGAATTGTATGCCAGCGAAAATATTCATTCAAATAGTTAAAATATATAGTGTTATTACTCGTTTTAGATAAGAATTGTTCAAAATAAAATATAGATAATGGTATGCACAAAATAAAGAGAGAATTTCAATGCGTAGTGAAATACTCGATAAGAAATCAGTAACTATAACAAATATTATAATTTTCTATCGATTGTTTGTTTTGTCGGGAATTTGAAAAAATTATTGATTGAAACCAATGACTATACAATCAATATAGTGTATGCATTTAAGTTAAGGATCATACTTTTGTATATTAATTTATTTAAGTTTGAAATAAAAGAAAACAGTTGATAGATAATACAACTAAAAAACATTCGAATCTATGAAAACGAAGTTAATATAAGTTTTTAGTAGTTGATGACTAACTAACTTGGTTAATGAATTAAATATTTTGAAAATAATTCAAATGATTTTTTCCCCAAATAATACGACTAAATGTGACTGAAGTATTGTTGTATGCTAACAAAATTCTAATAACCTTTTTTGGCCTGTTAATATTGCTTTATTATTTATATTTTCAGTCTAATGACACAAAGAAAGACGAGTAAAATATTCAAAAGAAAAGAAAAAAAAGAAAAAGAAATAAAAGTTAATAACGTTCACAAATGAGTTAAGCTTTCATTAGAAGCTGCTTCAGTCTCATTCTCTTGCTTTTCATTTGAAGTCCTAGTTTGATTAGTAAATAAATCACGAACATGTGGTCGTGATAATTGTTCTTCAGGTTTTGTAGTTGTTGCATAATCACCCATATATTCAGGTGATTTATGATATGTGCCACTAAAATTGGCAGATGTTAATGGTACTGAATGAAGATGCGGATCATTTGTATTTGAAGATGTTTGACCACTACTTGAAGGATCATTTGTTGGTGATGCAGATGTTGATCTACCTTCATCTGGTATTGATGAACGACGCCATGGACAAATTCGTTCAGCAGCTGTAGCTCCATCCATTGCTGCAGCTTCGTCTATTTCAAAAAAATAGAATTTTAAAAAATTAGAATTTTTATCAAAAATAATACCTTCTGTTTCAATACGAATTGAAACAGGTGATGATGGATGAAAAACATCTCTTGTTGGAGCTAGATATAATATTAAATATTAAATTTTTTTAAAAATTATATATTAATAGACATACATGGAGATTTAATTGGTTGGTCAGATATGATTGGTGGACTTTGACTTCTTGTTTTCGATAATTTTGGATGCTGTTGTTGTGGTTTTTTGTCAGAAGTTGGAGATATTGATCGTACTGTTGTCGTTTGTTCTTTAGGTGTTGAGATTAATGAATGTTTGGGTGAATGTGAACTATCACGTGCTTGATTTGGTTGTGCGGCTTTAGAAGTTGATGAACGGCCAGTATTACTACTGCTTTTACCAGCTTTACGTCCATGTTGTTCTTTATCATGTCTTGATGGTATATATATATGATTACGATGATGATAAGATTTTTCAAAACGAGTATTTGTTGCATCACTCGAACCAGTTTTTTCATCTTGACTTCGAAGATGAATAGCTGCCTAAAATAAGTCAATTTATTTAATTAAAAGATTTTATTTTATCCTTTTTAAATGACAATTGATATATTACTTCTGAACTTTACTATTTAAATATACTATTAATTTAAATTTATATAATCTTTTCTTTTCTAACGCATTCCATAGATGAATTTCAAAATATCTTATAGAATCCCAAATGTTTATAATAAAAATAATTCATCCATTATCTATTATAGAAAGTTCTAAGTATATAACTGACAAACAATGGAATAAATTCATTGTATGCAATTTTATTTCTATGTAAACATCATTTTTGATTAAAAGACAAGAATACAATTGTTTTTAACATTTCTCAACGTCATTATATTGTATTATTTCGTGCATTTTTATGAGCTTGGAATTGTCATGAGATTAATCCAACTATTCTGATTGTTTATCTAGTAGAAGGATAAACTTCAAAGTTTTCTAAACAATATGTTTGGTGTGATTAGAATTTTTTAAAGATTAATCATTTATAATTGTAAGAACGAAAGGAATAAAATTACATGAAGATTTTTAATAATATCAAAGCAATGATAAAAGAAAACAAATACTAGAATATATATTAAAATATTTGTATGCATTTCAGATGGTAAATATGTTCTATTTTTGTTTTTTCTCTCAATATTTGTTTGTTTATCATGAAATATTTAAAAATTCACATTGATTAACATAAGATAAGAATGAGAAATTTTAATAAAATTATTCTTACTCGTGGTCGTGCACGAAAAAGATTGGTATCAAGAAAATGATGCATTTTTGCATCATCAGTATATTGTTCAGCTCCGTGACTTTCAAAAAACATTAAATCTGGTACAGTTTGTTCGGGTAAACTAGAAAAAAAAATGAATTAATTAATTAAAATTTTTAAATAAACATTAGTTTATCAAACTTTGCAGCGATTAATTGTGAAAAATTTGCAAATGTACTTTCTGGTCTTAAAGTACTTGCTGATGCTGATGTATGTATAGCTGATGATGATGGTGCTGGTACAAGTCCTTTTGATGTATCATGAACTTTCATAGCTGATTGCATATTAATTTTTTTAAATGTTTGTAATAATTTAATATCCATTTTTTCTTGTGGTGTTTCACGTAATAACCAACGTTTAAAATAATTTCGATCAAGATTTCGACATCTATAAGAAAAAATAAAGGAAGTTTGGTTTTTTTATTAAATAAATAAGCGGTGATTTTTTCGTTCTTCTTACTTATCACGTAATGAATTACTTCCACCACTACCAGATATTTCTTCTAAACAAGTCATTACATGATCCATCATCTTTAAAATAAAAATTATTTAATTCATTTAATAATTTATATAAAAACGATTTTTGTTTTTCATACCCGATTTGTTAATTTAGCTGACATTGTTGGTTCTTCAATTTGTTTTCGTCGTACATTAAGACATTTTACAAGTGGACCAATAGTAATACCCTAAATTAAAATATTTAATAATTTATTAATTGTTTCTTATGTATTTTTATTTTTATTTTACTTGAACAAAAACTGTAAAAAAGACAACTGTAATAGTTGCTGTAACAAATTCTCTTTTTCTTGGTATTTTTGTTTCATCTAAAATAAGAGCAAGTGCAAATGCAATAGCACCGCGTAAACCACCATAAGACATAATTAACATATCAATACGTGTTAATTCAAGTAAACGCCAACAATTAGCTAAATTAGCAAATATTGCAATACCTAAAAATGAAACATAAGAAAAAATATTGATTTTTTTTTGTCATAATAACAAAATTTTTATCTATTTATACCAATAACTCGGAAGACAAGGCATGAAAGTAATGTGATAAGAACAAAACCTGTATTCCATGAATGATGATCACTAACTGTTGATAAACCCATAAACATAAATATAATTGTTTCCATAATACTTGATAGCATTTTAAGAACATATTCCGTTGTAGCATCAGATTTTTTTGAAATATTAAATGAAACATATTGTTTCATTACCATCCCGCAAAATGTTATACTAAATATTAAAAAAAAAGAACATTTTTTTATGATTGATTAATTGATTGATTAAAAATAACACGTACGCTAAGATGCCTGAAACAGACACCATTTCTGATGTAAGATAAGCTAAATACGCATAAACAAGAATAATAAGTGGTTCAAGAACGGGTGTATGTTCAGTAAATTTAGTTGTAAAACATGCAACAACTCCAAATATAATACCAATTAAAACTCCACCAAGAGAAACAACAAAAAAAGATAAACAACCCAATATAATATCTGCTGGAATTAAATTTTCTTGACCAATTTTAGCAAATGAATCAAACATACGATAAAGTACAACTGAAACAGCATCATTAAGTAATGATTCTCCAAATACAACAATATAAAGCATATCATTAACATGTATTTCTGTAAATGTAGCTAATACAGCAACTGGATCAACAGCTGATATAAGTGCAGCAAAAACAAAACAAGGTAACATTCCAAAATGTGTACCACCATAAATTGGTGTAAATGAAAAACCCCATAATGTCAGACCAATACATATTGTATTAAATAGAGTATTGACAATAGCTAATAAAAGAATCGTACCAAGATTATCAAAAAACGGACGATTCGGCATAAAATAACCAGCTTCAAGTATAATTGGCTAAAAAAATTTTGAAAAGAAATTTCTATGAATTTTAATCAAATATATGCACAAAAAAAAGAATTTTTTTTCAATGAATTATAAGCAGACTTATCATTACGGATGTATCCATGAACGTCATATCCGGAAAAAAGAAAAGTGACATAAGATATTTTACTTCGCCGAAGGATATCCGCCAATTCATCCTTGTGAAAATGATGTTTTTTTTTTATTCATTTACTTTTAAAAACAAAGAAATAACTATATATTATTCAATCTACTTCCATAATATTCCTAATTTTAATGATGTATACTATTATGAATATTAAAAAAATATTTTGCGAAAATCATTTAATTAAATACTAAATTAATATCAAAAAAACAAATATTCTTTTTTGTTATTTCTTCTTACCGGTAAGAGAAATAAGAAGAAAGTATCACTGTTAAGTACATAAGCTTTTTGTTCAGCTAAATGAGTGATATAAAGCAAAGCACCAACAATAAGACCAAGAATAATAAGAAGACAACTTTCAGGAAATTTTTCTGTTAAACGATGTGATAAATGAAAACCTATATATAAATAATAATTAATAAAAAAAATTTCGTTTTATATTAAATCAAAGAATACATACCAACTTTAGCTAATGAGCCAAGTAGAATCCATAATGTTATAGCATAAACATCTGACACATGGTCAAAATTAAATTCCGCAACATGAAAACGTTGAGGTTTTGCTTGATTATGTATATATGTTTGTTCTTTACAATAATATTTATGAATAATTAAACCCAAAAGAAGAATAAGAAAAATGCCATGCTTATTTTGATACATTATATATTAAATTGGACGGTAAAAAGTAAAATAAAATAAAATAAAATGAAAATTATAATTGTCGATATCTTGTAATAAATAAGATTTTATTGATTAAAAAATCATCCTAGAAAAATTTTTAAAAAATGTAGTATTAGATATATAAGACTGTGCATCAAAGTTCTATTTTATTCTATGTCATAAGAAAAAAAAGTATATAATAGAAAAGATTCTCATCTGTCTTTTCCGGTTTTGCAAGCACGCAATAAGACAATGATAAAGAAGAATTTAATGGACTCAAATACATAGAATTACTTATCAAATAAAAGAGAAAAAAAAGTACAACTTTATTTAGCCTTTATTGAAAGTAAAGGCATATATCAATTGATTTGTTTTTTCTTCTATAATTATTTTAAATAGAAAAAACAAAAATTATATAAACAAATCGATAAAAAAATATTTTTCAGTTTTAGAAAAATCAGAAAAAAAGAACACATTATTCGATATCTATGTCTGTACTCAAACAAAAAAAAACCTCTCGCATTAGAACCATGTCATATGATTGCTGCTATTATTGCCATCATCATTATTCTATTTTGTCAGTCTATTCAAGACTTGACTTACACGATGGCAAGCAAATAAGCAAAAAATAAAAGAAAAAGAATTACTTGTGCGTTCTATGTGTATGTGTGTGTTCTGTTTTCAGCAATGACAATAATAGCACACAAGGATATAAGATAGTCGTACATTGAATGACTGAATAGCTGTATATGCTAGGAGGCCGAAAGATGGAGAGAGGAAAGAAAACAAAAAAATAGGCGATGTGTGTTGAATGGCGAGCAAAAAAATAACAAATTTCTATTGATGATCATTTCTATTAAAAAAAAGCAATCAATGCATATATTTGAATCATCAAATATCATTCTTATAAATCAATTCATACATTATCTTTCAAATATATAAAATATTTACAAACCTTTCTATTGTCAATATAAATTGTCTGAATACTGAAGATCTTTGTCGATTCCAATGGAACATATACATTGTATTTGTCTAAAATAAACAAATGTTTATTTGTTATTATTTGCTAATAAATGAAAAAAAAACACAGTATTTATTTGTTACTTTGAAGAATGTAAATGACATAAATGTGCTTAATCAAATAATGACATGAACACAAAATACAGATAAATGAGGATAAAAATAATAACAAACAAGCGAGAAATAAAAAAAAAAAAGAATTTTTAAATTTTTTTATTTTTGTAAAATAATATCTAATCTTTATCGCTATCACTTTCGGTGGTAAATTCATCATCTTCAGCTTTATTTTTTGCTGTTCCTTCATCTTCACTAAAGTTCCATTGTGGATGATTATCAACAATTTCTTTAGCTGCTTGAACATCAAGCTAAAATAAAAACAAAAATGATATTAAAAACAAAAATATTTAAATTAATAAATTTACCGAAAGATTTTCCATAACATCAACATCAAAATACGAATCAGATCTTAAAATGACTGAATAAACATAATGACCAGATATTTTTGGTGCTGAAAATTTTACTTCAATCTATATAAATAAATAAAAAAATTATTAAATTTTAAAATATCTTTTTATCTTTATGCAATATACTTCTTCATCATTTTTTAATGTACATAAATAAACTGGTGCACTTATTAATGAATAATGTTTTCGATCGGCAACATATAACCACCAACATTCTTGTTTTATCTTTTAAGAAAAAATGAAAAAAAAAAATTAAATATTTTTATTAAAAATTTTATACTTCAGGATAAAATGGACAAAAAACTCGATGACTAATTTTTTCTTTTGTTTCTAATTTTTCTCTTTTACGTTGTTGTTGTTGAAATCTTTCAAGAAATGTATCTTCTTCATTATCATTATTTTTATTTCTTGTTTTATTCGATATTAATTGAGATTGTTCATGTGTTTGATTATTTATTGGATTTTCATCATCATCATTATCATTTATTTCATTATCGCTTACATTTAAATCTTCTTTTATTTGTTCACGACGTCGATGTGAATTTAATCGAAAATCTAAAATGAAAAAATAATAAAATTGTGATTTTTTTTCCTATTAATAATACACTTACCATCAGAGTGTTTTGATGAATCATCATCTAAATAAAAAAAAATAGTCGAAAAGTAAAAGTACATGCGATATTTATTTTCAACTAAACAAAAATAACAGAAACTTATGATCAGTCGGTTGTAATTGTGATTATTCATGAGAAATCATTTACTTTGTCAATATACTATTTTGAAAGGAAGAAAACGTCTCAATTATATGCATAGACTTGTTTTTTTTGGTTATTTATAAATCATAGCTGGAAGAGAAAAAAAGGTTACCTGCTGTATGTAATATAGAGAATTAAGTATTTGTGCTAAGATTAATGCAATTTAAATGTCTAACTATAAATCACCTACCACTAGAATTTTTGTTATCATTTTTAACTTGACTTTTATTATGATTTGTATTGGTTGATATTGATGATTGTTTATTTGTTGAAGTATTGTTAGTTTTTGATATTACTGATTGTCCTTTCTTTTTTCCTTTATCTTTATTTGTCTTTTTTTTCTTATCTGATTTATTATTCCAACTTTTTGATGAACTATTTATAGTTGTTATTTTTGATGTTTCATTTGTCTATCAAAAATAATAATATTTAATAACAATAAACAGAAGTAAAAAAAAATTATTTAACCTTTTCTCGACTTTCTTTATCATCAATTTGTTCTTCATTTATTTCTTCATCAGGTGTATTAATAATCGTAGAAGTATTTCCATTTATATCTTTACTAAATAGTGTTGACATATTTTCACGATGTAAATGTACTGTTAATGTTACAACAGCACCTGTCGTTATTATATGTTCATCTTCATCATCAAAGACTAATGATAATAAAAAAATAATTTCAATTTATTTTTATTTTCTTTCTATTATAAATAATTAAATACCTCCACATGATACACTCATTGTTATATGTGGATATATAGCAAGAACATTCATAATATCATAATACTGTTCATCAGTAATACTACGTAACATAGAACGACGTTGTTCATCATCCATTGCAACAAATTGTCGAATAGATTTAATGGTACGCTATAGAAGAAATAAAAAATAATAATAATAGTAATGAATCTACGATTCGATTAGGAAAAATTGAATCAAAATTGAATAGTGTTTGATATATATGTTTTACTGATGATATTTTTTATGATAAAATCATAGATAATTGAATTTTTAGTTGAATTATATTGAAAGAATAGTGATTTTATTATTCACTTTCTACGATTAGGAAAAGTTCATAGAAATTAATATAATAAAGAATGCAGTGTATATGTATTAATATTTCTCATTATGAGATTCATAAATTAAATAGCACAAAGGAACCCATAAAGATTACAGCTTTAATCTATATATATATATCAAAAATGATGTCATACTTTTTTTGTTTCAAAAAATCTTAAATGACTTTCAACAATATGCGGTAATTGAAGAAGTGGACTTTTTGTATTTAATAATGCTTGTACAATCATTGGTGATAATTTCATTGTATTTTCAATAGTATCAAGTCGTGGTGGATTTTTTACTTAAATAAAAAAGACAAAGAAAAACAATCAAAATAATATCAATAATAATCTCAAGTTTTGTTTTTTTTTACTTACAACGTCCAGCATGTGCTAAAGCAACAAGTTGTGCTTCAATATTAATCATTTCATTAATTAAATATATTGATCGTTTTACAATATATCGTTTATCTATGAATAATAAAAATAATTTTAAAATAAAAATTTTATAAATATATACCTTTTTCAAGATCATCACTTAATGTATTAAGTCGATGAAGATGTGCATGAAGTAATGTACGTGCTTTTATACTATATAATTCTTGAAACGGTCTTTCTTTTGTTTTTTCTTGTACATCAGATAATTCTCGAAATAACTAAATAATAAAATTTTTATAGATTTTTCTTTTCTTCAAACTAACTTTTGGTAATTCAGTATTATCACTTGGACGATCAACAATAACTGGATTTCGTGTACGATCAAATTCTTTTGATGCACTTAAGATCATAATTGCACCTAGTAAGAAAAGAATAAAATAGAATTTATTTTCTTTTTTATATGCTCATTAGAGAACTAACAGGTAGCATTAAAAATAATATTATCATTGTATACTATAGAAAAAAAAATTATTTCATTTTTAACTTACGTTTAATAATTATTGATGATGTTCTACTAAGAAATACCCAATAAATATGAATTGTATCAATTAATATATGATCACCAGCATAACGTGCTGATTTTTGCCACCAAACACACTTTCATAAATAGAGAAAAAAAAATGATTTCCTTTTTTCATTGAAGAAAAATTAACATACAATAATAACTGGAAGAACAATCATAAATACACCAGCATATATTAAAAGAACAAATACAGAATTTTTATGATCGACTAACCATTTTGGTAAAGCAATACCAAAATGAGTAACTAAAAATAAGTTTTAATTTAAGATAAAAATTTTGTAAGAATCTTAAATAAAATCGAACCTCCTGGTCCATCAGGATTTCCATATTTTTTCCAATTTTCTTTTGCTTCTTCATCAGTTAATGTTTTATAAGCTTTAGCAATTTCTTTCTATAAAAAAAAAATAAATTTTATATCTCCTATTTTAATAAACTAATCATTGAAATGTCTTTATTTACAAATTGTTCAGGATCACCACCACGATCCGGATGATGTTTTTTACTTAATTCACGATAAGCTCGTTTTATTTCACTAACTGAAGATTCCTAAATAAAAAACAACAACAATATATCTCCTTTATTTTATATAATATAAAATCGTATTAAAACTCACTCGATCAATATCAAGTACCGCAAAGGGATCATAATCTTTATGTTCAATTTCAATCAATGATACACGATAAGCAAGTACTAATAATATAATCCATGCTATTACAAAAGTAATTTTACTAAAATAAGAATAAATAAAAAATTAAAATTTCTTTTCATATAAAATATTGGTAGGTAGACATAGAATAAATTAACGATTTATGGTTGTCATTTTTACGAATGTATTAAGTATGAGTAAATATGAATGATTAATTATTCAAAGGTTGAATATATTGAATTTTATTTAGAGAAAATTGTTTTATTAGCCGTAGCAAAAAAAAAACAACACATAATATAAGCTAATCAAAGCCAATCAACGAAAATCATTATTTCTCATGAGAAATTTCTTTCTTTCTGTCCTTGTATTTATCTTTATAGAAAAAAAAAAACATATCTTTATATTGTTTATCACAAGTTTTTTTTAGATATTTCTTATAACATTTTAATAGATTTTTATGCTATAAATATGATATATTACATCCGATAGTTTGAGAAAATTGGATGTCATTCTTTATCATTTGATTATAACGGCAAATCTTTCTGTCATTTGCTTATATTTTACAGACATTGTAATACAGTATCGTTAATCTCTTTTGATCCTAAACCTCAAGAGATATTTATAGGATATTTTTGTTTATTATAAAAAGTTATTTTATCCTATTCCACATGAAAATTCTTAATTAAAGACATTAAAATATTTTTCTTAAACAATAAATTACTATGTGATAAAGCTTATAATTTAAACTTGAAAAAATAAATTTGTAGAATAATGGCATTTTATAAGCAAAGCTGAATTAGAAAGTCTTAAATATATCGTTCTCTCACCTATGAAATATTTTCATGCATTGACACCGATATCAAAAATTTTTCTTACGTTAATGTAGCACGTCGCCGTCGATTAGGTTCATTTGCATGTAACAATTGATGTTTGTCACGACATGGAGAAAAATTCGATGTATCTTCAGGATGTGGTATACTCTCTATATAGTTTATAATAACTGAAATACACAACATTCATTCTTTATCTTACTTCTCTTTTCTCGTTTAGGCCACAACCAATAAGTCGTGGGTAATAGAATTAATACATAAAATGATAGAAAAAAATAATAAAATTTTCCGCCATTTTCATCATACTATAGATATAAATATCGAATATTTCTAATGATTTGAAAAATAATATAACTAACCTCAAATTTCATTCCAGGCATTATTCTCTTTTATTTATTTTCTTTAATAAAATATTTACTAGTAGAATATCATTAATTTTATTTTTGTTTTCATTTAATTAGTATTTAAAAAAAAATCAATCTGAAGAAGAAAAAAAAAAGAAAAGATGTTGTTCAATTAAAACACAAATATTTATTTGATTAATTTTATTTTTGTTAAATAGGACTAAACCGAGTAAATTAAACAGAAAGCAACCACAAGAAAAAAAAAGCAAGCAGACAATGAAATGCACTAATCATTTGTATTTTTTTGTGTTTTTTTTTTTGTTCATTCTCATGAAAAAAACATCAATTGAATAGATTAAAAAAGAAATAGCATCACAACAACGACGGCAAAAATTGGACGTTTAGATGTTTGTATACTTTTTGCAAAAAGACAAGATAAATATTAACAAAAATTCAAGAAAAAAAAATTTCGGTGTGTTTTTCTTTTGCCCACTGTGTATAAAATTGATAAATAATTTTAGCGATAATTTTGAAGTAATTGAACAACATATTTCGAACTAATTTGTCCAAAATGTGAATTTAAATATTTTTGACCACCATGTTTAAGCCATTCTTGTTCAAAATCACTTTCAAGAATTTCTGCACCTTTTTTTGATGTTAAACCTGTTTCATCTAAACTTAATTCACACATATTCATATCATCAACACCAGCAACAAGCAGTACAGCTTCTTTATTTGGATGAATTTCCATTTGACGAGCAATCCATTTATCTAATCAAATTAAGAAATTTATTTCAAAATAATGATGATATATATATCTTATCTTACCATCAAAATGTGCATACCACCATCCTTTCTTTTTTTGTTCATGATTTGTATCTCGATTTTGATCATTAGGACGAACAAATGGAATACGAAAATAACGTTGTTCTGATCCTTTAACATTACCACCTTTAGTTGAATTAACAGTTGTTGCTGATGATACACCTTTTTTTATTGCTCCACCTGATGCTGATGCACTACCAGTCATCGATTGTGGAACAACTTTTAAATATAAAATTTTATTAAATTAAAATTAGATATTGTGTATTTTTAATAACAATTTTTAAGATGTATAATTTATTCTTTCTATATAATCAATTAGTTATCGATTGAAATATTCTCCTTTTCTTTTAATAGAAAATCAATTTCTTTTGAAAATAGACGATTTGACTTTACTCTATGTTCATACATTATAATTAGTTAAACTTACCATTATTTAAAATATCATTTGGAGCACGTTCTTCATCAGCATCATCTAATTTTTCATCTAAAGCTGATGGATTTTTTCCTTTTCGATTTTTTGATTTCCATGCATGATAAACTTTTAAACGTCTATGAAATTCTTCTTTACATGCTTCAAGTAATTCCACATCTATTTTAAATATAAATGAATGAAAAAGAAATTTTGATTTTTTCATATACGATTTATTTATTTACCACATGATGTATTAATTAAATCACGTAATTGTGCATATGTATGTTTACTTAAATCATGTTTTTGATTAACAATAGGGCGACGTGTTCGTTGTAAATGTGGTAAATCAGCTTCTCCACCTGTTTCTATAGCCAAACGTCGTGCTAATTCATAATCACGACGTTCACGTTCATTCAATTCAGCTAAACGTGCTTCTTCATCAGATTCTTTTGCTTGACGTTCTTTCTATAAAAAAAAAAGATTTTCTTATGTATTATTAATTAATAATACTCTTATTTTCGTTCTTACTTGACGTTTTGTTTCTTCAGCAGCGAGTTTACCTTTAACTTGTTCTTCTTCTTTCTGACGTTGAGCAATAGCTGTACGTCTAATATCAAAATAATTGAATAGAAAATTAAAAAGAAAAAGAAATTCATACTGTCGAAATTCTTCTTTTTCTTGTTCTAAACGTTGTTCTTCAACAAGCTTTTTCTTTTTTTCACGTTCAAGTTCCTCCTGAATATTTCATATTTTTTTAATATTTATTTTAAAAAACCTTAGAAGTTGTTCTTTTACTTGAATTTTTTTTAAACGTTCTGCTTCTTCTTTTATTTCTTGTTCAGCAAGAGCTTGTTTTAACCGACGAAATTCATGATCAATCGATGTAACTAGATCATTATATGCTTTTTCAATTTGTGTTGAATTTATAGATGTATTCTAAATAGAGAATTCAATTTTGTACAATTGTCATTTTACTAATGGATATTTAGTTTTAGAGATTTTTAAATGTATTGCTAATAGAAAAGAAATTCACAACTGAATCAAAATTAATCTGATGTATATCAAATCTTACATTTCTAAACTTAAATAGATTTTTTTTACATGCTATATGTTGAATATAAGTTTTGTATATTCTATTATTTTATTTTGATACATATCAAAAGAAACTCACTGTAATTTCATTGATTAATTTATCAAATCGTTGTCTTAGTTGTTGTACTGGTTTAGACACTTGTTCTTTATTAACTTTCATTTGTCCAACAATTTTCTCCATATTAGCAACTTGTTCATTTAATGCTTTAACTTTAACTAAACCTCGAATTCTAACATAAAAATAAAATCAAACAAATATTAATAAATATATTTTTAAAGATTTATATATTTACCGTGGTGCATAACGTTTATAAACTAAATGCATACGAACACGACTTTGAATATCAATCAAACATTGACGTCGATAAAGTATTTTATTTTTAACTAAATTATAAAAAGAAATATTTAAAAATTGAAATTTTATTTTATTAATTTACGTTTAATAACAGATAAAGCACACCATTGAGCTTTTTTCCATCGTGTTAATAAAAGCCATTTTTTCACTTTTGATATAAGCATAGCTAAATTCTTTGGATCAGATTTCATAATTTCATCAAATTCAGCAAATTTTCCCGGACGAAAAAAAACTTTTGTTAAACCAAATTTAAAATCTGTATCACGAAGATTTAAAGCTTTAAATAAAGCTTTACAAAAAAGACGTGGATCAAGTCGTGATAATTCTTTTGGTAAATAGGATTTATACATTGCATATAAATCAGCAAATTGTGTACGTGATGGAAAACCTTGTTGCATTAAATCTAACACTGATACCATACCTATTTTAAAAAATAAAATGAAAATATTTAATTAATTACA
>JAJEKB010017789.1:42680-102051 GCA_022393335.1 Macrotrachela quadricornifera
CTACTCTCGACTGATTAGATTTTCTTACATGTTCTCGAGTGCAATAGAAGTTTTGATTGCATATATTAAGACTGAACTTTTCAGACAACGTCAAATACTTCCGCAAGTGTCAAGTATAATGTATATTTCTCAAGCTAAATCATAACCTTTGTATAATTATTGTGATATTTCATTGAAAAATGAATATTTAAACGCCCAGAACATATAGAAGAGCATTTTTTTTCAATTTTTATACTTTAAATATCCTTTTTTTTGTACAATTGTAGATTAATTTCTATAAATAAGAATGTCCTCAAATGTTTATCTATGTAAATTCTTTCAAAGTACTACATACTTTCTCCGTATTTCTCTCTTACGAAACAATATATAATAGTATCTCAACGTACAAAGTAATACATTGAACCTTTTAAAGTATAAACTATACTGGATTAACTTGTGTCCTTCATTTTTAAAGTTCTTCTATGTTAATAAGTATTACGTCTTTTCTTTCAATTAAAATTCTATTGCATAAAAATGTTAAACATACAAATCTATCAATGTTAAAGGTTTTCATTTATAAAACATTATTTATCATCTCGTCGTTAGGTTAAACAATCACAAGCCTGGTATTTTTTTAAAGCCAACATTTTCACTTTCACATATTTTTCAACATGCTCATACAAAACATACAATTATACACACATAAATGTGTTTAAAAACAAAACTTTGGCCCTTACCAGGCTCCTGTTTAATTTAAAATAAAGAAGAAAACGAAGAAGATAAACAAAATCAAACTACAAACAACTTACCAATACAATCTTGATTATCAATATAACTAATTTTTTTTAAACCAAGACCTTCTTTTTCATATAATAATTGTTCTTCTTTAAGTATGCGTTCATTAAAAAATTGTTGTAATTTTTCATTACAATAACTAAATAAAAAATAAAAAATATTTTTTCATAATTAATATAAATTTTTATTTTCCATACTTTATACAGAATTGTTCAAAAGAATTTATAGGAAAATATTCAAAACCAGCAATATCAAGAATACCAATGTATGATACAGTTTGACTAAATGGTATAGATTTATTAACAAAAGAAACAATTTGATCAAATAATCGAACATATATTGCTTTAGCTAATGCATCACGTGCATTTTGAGCTTCATGAACTTTTAATGGAACACTATTTGAGAGAAATGAATAGTTTTAATTTAATTTTAAAAAAATATTATACTAACGGAATAACAGTTCCTTTACTACTACTTGTTGTTTTTGTCATTAAAATTCTTGTTACTAACGCATTACGTAAATCACGTTGTTCAAGACCCAGCATTTCAGCTGTTATTTTTAATGATTCTTCAGTTTTTGGTGTTATTTTACAACCACCTTTTGTACTTTCTGGATCATCTTCAAAATTTATATTTCCAAGATGTAAAACAGCTGCAACAGTACGATAAATATCAAATTTATCGGCTTTAGTTAAACCCATTTGATCCATTGATTGATCACATTCATTAAAATCATTAACATCATCTAATTGTGGATCACGTAATGCACCTTTAGATGCAAACTAAAAGACAATAGAAATTTTGATTGATTTTCATTTTTTAATAAAAAAAAAACAGAACAACAGTAAAAACACTGAAGACAACAGAAAAATCTTACATCAACAAAATTTTTCTATCAAAAAATAAAATTTTTGATTTATTTAATGAATAAAAAACCTAAACTTACATCTCGACTTAGACGATTTTTTGGTAAATTTTTTTCTGTTTGTTTATTGCAAAAATATTGTGTACAACCACGATTAAGATACTAATATAGCATAAAAAAAAATAAAAAATAAAATAGGACTTATTTTTAAAATATACAAACATGAAAACTATCCGGTGATGAAAGTCGTAATTCACATCGAATACTTTCAGGTGCGCCAGCACATAAACGATAAAATATATGATAATTTCTTTCATCTTTTGATTGAACACATATACGAGATTTTTCAAGTAAATAATGAGATATAAAACCACCGGTAACACGATGCTAGAAAAATAATATATTTCATTGTTTAATTAAAAAGAATATATTTTTTTAAATACTTTATCATTAAAATGAACTTCAATAAATTTACCAAAACGACTTGAATTATTATTACGAGTTGTTTTAGCTATAATACAATTTTATTTTTACTTTACACTTAAAAAATAATATAAAAAGAATTTTTATTTACCATTGCCAAATGCTTCTAATAATGGGTTAGCTAAAATAAAAACAGATATTTAAAAAAAAAAGAAAGAAATTTTCTTGTATTCTTTTATTTACATTTATTTATACGATCTTCAATATGACCATTATGTGCACCATATGATTCTGTTAAATATTGTAAAACATATTTAGCTGATTCAGTTTTACCTGAATACAAAGAAATAAATATTACCATTAAAAAAACATTTATTCTACAAACCAGCTCCTGATTCGCCTGATATTATTATCGATTGACTTCGTCTAACAGTACGCATATCACGATATGCTTTGTCGCCTTAAAACAAAAATACATATATTCACAAATGTAATTATTATTTGACCTGAACAAAAAAAACCTTGGCTGAAATTGTTACGTTTTCTTTTGTTATTGTAAAGAAAATTTTCATTTCTATGTCATATACCTGTTTGACTTTCAATAATCTTTAATGAAGATTTTTTTTTTACTTCTTCACACCTATGTATACTCTTTTGGCAGATTAAGCGAAAAAAAATGTCGAATAATCCTCGATTCGATTTTCATCATGTTATGATTCTTATAAAAATCACATAATAAAGATAGATATGATTGTATATCAGTCACTCAATAGTCTTACATACAATACAAGCATAGTCATTTGATCATTTTATTTGATGAAATATGATCGAATGAACTATTAATCTTGACAATTGTTAAATTTTGTACCATCATAAATGTTAACTCGATAGATAGTCTTTCATATGATATGTGAAAGGAATTGATGGGACGTTTCAATGGTTTACTTTTCTATATTTTTTTTATAAAATTTAGTAAACTTACCAATTGCATAAACATGTGGTGGCAGAACACCAAGTGATTTTCCATTATAACGTTTAATTGTTTCAATAGAATAAAGATCTTTTAAGTCTTTATAAGGATTAATTGCAATTAAAATGTTTGCCACATATGTCTAAAAGATAAAATTAATTAAAAAAACAATTATTTTGTTTTTTTGTCTATTTTTTTTTAATACATAAATAAGATCTTTTTTATAACGACGACGAACATTATTTAATAATGTTCCTTCATTCAGATACATAAGTGCACCTTAGAATAAAAAAAAAAATTATTTAAAAATTCTAAAAAAAATAAATACGAACAATTATCATCAACATCTTTATCATATTCTTCCGCTTGAAATACCGAATCATATGATACAACTAATTTCTATAAGAAAATAATTATTTGTTATTTTTTTGTTAATGATTATTTTCAAACCTTTCTACTATCATTTAATTGAACAGTAATATTATCTGAACCAATATCACTTATTTTTCCAAGAAGGAAACCATGTTCATTATCTCGCACCCAAACTGGTTTATTATCATTGAGTGCTAACATATTGAAGATTCGAAATAGCTACAATTTTGACTATACAATAAAATATCTATAATATATTGAATGTCGAAGTAAGAAAAGAAGTAAATATTGATCGAACGAGAGTAAAACACGCCCGACTGGTATCTGAGTAAACATCTCATCATTAGACTTTTTTTTCTAGTCGTGACACTTATAACTTTATTTTATTGGTGAATATATATTAACTAATCAATGAAAATAAAATAAAATAAATTATTTTTGAATATTTTTCAATTTGTTGTATTGTCAAAAATCTTTTTTTTATGTTTTTATTTATAATTATTTTTAGTTTGCTAGTACATAAAATTCCATTGATTGTGGCGCTTAATCGAATTAAATTTCTCGTATTCAAAAGTTATTCTTTGATTAATTGAATTTTAATGATGCATGAGTTATCGACAGCTGCGAATGAAAAAGGTATTGTTGTTTTTCTTTAATAGAAAAATAATTATATAATTTATCTAAAAGTACAATATGAAAAACAGCACCAGCAGTTATTTTTAATCAAACACCGCCCAGTTGATGTTAGTTCAGAAATAGAAAGATATGGTATTCTAAAATATATTAGAAATATTAAAATTGGGTTATGGTGATGGGCAGAATTTAAATATTAATCGAGATGCTCTTTTGCAATTGTGAGTTTTAAGAGCGATAAAATATAGGAAATATAGTTGAATATAATTGAAAGAAATAATTATTTTACTTTAAATAGAGAATTCTGTGCGAAATGAAGAAAAGAAAGGATTAATGCTTATATATGATAATGATCATGAAAAATGGTATATTATGGCAAGTCAAGTTTTTCTTCCATTTATGATTGCTGGATTTGGTATGGTTGCTGCTGGACTTGTACTTGATCGTGTCAAGGTATTTACTGAAATATTGAATATGATTATGCAATATGACAAATCAAATAAATTGAATTGATTATATAGAGAATTTGATAATGATGATTGGTACAATATTCAAAAATATGGAAATAATTATACTAATATAATTTGTCTGAATGAATAATTTCTTTCTGTGATACTTAATATGTGTAAACAAGAACATACCAGTATTTGATGTTAATTAAAAAGGATGAAGAATGCGCAAGGAGACACGTATCACATTCTATGAATACATGTAACTTGAAAAAACATTTTAATTAGGATTTATAATATGTAAAGAAATCCTAATAGATAAAGATATTTACTAAAGAAGTTCTTCTAGTAATTTAAATGATCAGAAGCCATATAGTAGGACTCGTGAAGCTTAAAATGAAAAAATTCTTTATAAAATTGAATATTTTCATCTAAATTATTCATTTCAATGACAGCACTAAAATTTGTATGTTTAGGAATTGAATATATTCAAAGAAATAACAGAAATTTATATACTTGTTCCATCTTTACTTGGTTTAAAAGGTAATTTAGAAATGACATTAGCATCTCGTCTATCTACACAAGTATGCTTATCGATATTTAATTTCGTAAATTTTTTTTTTAAATTCTTTTAAACACTAGGCAAATATTGGAAATATGGATAAGAAGAAGGAACTTAAAAGTCTGATTATTGGAAATATAGCTTTAATACAATTACAAGCTATTGTTGTTGGTTTTCTTGCTTCTATTGTATCACTGGCTATGGGTTGGGTACCACAAGGTCGTTTTAATATTCAACATGCTCTTGTTCTGTGTAGTAGTAGTGTTTTAACAGCATCACTTACTTCATTAGCATTAGGTAAGTAGAAATCATTGTAATTCATTCTAAAAACTATGGAAAAATTATTGATTATTTAGCTACAATTATGATCATAGTTATTGTCTTATCTCATAAATGTAAAATAAATCCAGATAATATCGCTACGCCGATAGCTGCATCGCTTGGTGATCTGACAACTCTTGCCATTTTAGCTGGTACTGGTGGTTTTTTATTTCGAATTATTGGTATATAAAATTTTGTAATATTTTGTATTCATATTCTTTATTTGAATATACTTAGATAATTATGTATGGTTACCAATAATAATAACAATTTTCTTTTTAATTTTAATACCAATTTGGATTCTGATTACTGCTCGAAATGAATATGTTAACGATGTACTCATCTATGGATGGTAATTGAGGACATTCATATAAAAACTTTTATTAAAAAATTAATCCTTTAGGTCTCCAATAATAGCTGCAATGTTTATTTCAAGGTGAGTTTTTATAATTATGTAATAATTGTTTATTACAGTTTGATTTAGTGCGGGTGGTTTAATACTTGATTTTGCTGTTCAAAAACTTCCGGGTGTAACTCTTCTTCAACCTGTAGTAAATGGTAAAGAATAGATTTTTTTTTATTAAAAAAAATAAATTATTTGTTAATAGGTGTTGGCGGTAATCTTGCAGCGATACAAGCTAGTCGACTTTCTACTGCACTTCATCGAGAAGGCAAACCAGGAGAGTTTAGAAACCAAGAAGAATATTATGCTTCAACAATTTGTCCAAATCCAACTAAAGTTTTTTGTTCAAAACGTATGAATATATCGTTGTATTTTAAGAAATTATTTCGATACATTTATAAATTTTTTCAGATAATGCTTCATCAACAACACGTGTTTTATTATTTATGGTTATACCAGGTCATTTAACATTTGTTTTTATTATTTGGCGATTAGCAGCTGATCATATTCAACTTTCATTTCTTTTTATTTGTCTCTATCTCATAGCAGCACTTATTCAAGTAAAACTTTTGTATATTAATAAAATAAAATTTAGTTCCATTTTTTTTTCAATAGGTAGCTATTCTTCTCTATATTGCTCAATGGATGGTAGCTTTTGTTTGGCGTTTACATCAAGATCCAGACAATGTATGCATACCTTATTTAACATCTATTGGAGATCTTCTTGGTACTGCTTTGCTGACATGTGTTTTTTTACTCCTTCTCTAAACAGTTTATTTGTACAGATGCAAGAATGAAATTAATTCTTGTTATTCGTTTATTTTTATGGATTTTGATGAATTATATTTATTTACATATTTATTATAAATTTTATTAAGGATATTGGAATGAATAAAAAGGGATATTGGTGTTTGTTTTATTGAATTCATTTTCACATATATGACATGATAGTTTGTTTCCAGAGATGAATATCGTTAAAAAAAGTTTAAGTTTTGTGATCTACAAGAAAGAATTAATTCAAACTTCTCTAATATTTTCAAAACGTTGAACAGATTAATGCATAGATGATTTTTAAAGTATTTTCTAGCAATTGAATCTTTAATCATCATAAGAAAATGAAAAAAACTAATCATTAAAAAAGCTACATTTTCTATGGATTCCGACTATAAATTCGTTGTTGTTCATATAATAGAATATGAATTATGACCTATAAAATTGACTGTGAAGCATCACTATGATGAAATGTACATATACGAATGTTTAATATTAACATTCAATCCATTATTTATTCGTATAATCATGTGTACATATAATGATGGTAATTATTAGTCATAGTAGTAACAGTACCAATAGTAAATATTCAATCATAATACATTTATGAATCAAAGAAAGAAAAAATGCTGAAAGGAATATTTTCTTGTTATATTGTTCGAGTTAAAATAAAGATGGTAATAACAACTGATGCATTTATATATAACGACGAGAAAAAAATGATCTTTACATTGTATTATTCACTTATATGAAGTAAAGAAACTTTTAAACGAATGATAGTACGCGATATTTCACAGCATTCTACCTTCATTAACTAGAGACATATCCTTTTTGATTGTTTAGAATTTTCTTAAGTTTTCGATACTATCTGGCGAGTCAGACAATGTTTATACGTAAAATGGAAAATAAAATAACGAAACTCTAGTCATCTACCCAAATTGTATTATTTGAGATTCAAGAATGATGATAACGGTATTTGTGTTCTTAAAATAAAACTTTAATAGTGAGTAAATACTAACAACTGAACTAGAAGCACCGAAATGAGGAAAAAATGTATTTAAGAGCAAGAGGACGAGAAAAAGAAAGAACCCAATTTATTTGCTATATGTAAAGAGGAAAAGGAACAGGAAGACCAATGAATAGAGGACAAATACATTGAACAAAAGCACGTTTATGGGAGCATAATGTCATCTATTGACGCTAACTAATTTGAATAAAACATGCTAGAATGCAAAAAACATAATTGTCTAGATAGAGGCAATAAAAAACATTGCACATATATTCTCATTACAAAGGTTATAGCAGCTAAAGAGACTTAAAAACTAGTATTCATATTCATAATAAAGAAATGCATTTTCAACAAAAATTACTCCTTGAAATCTGAGAATGTTCATAATAAGGTATCGATGATAGAAAACTATTTACCAATAGAAGTTTTACTGTGTAAAATGTGTGTTGAAAAGGCACTTAAATGTAATTGCACAGTCTCATTCACCATATCGCAAAGCATTAAAATGGTTAATATACGTGAAAAAGATAATCTTTAATCTATAATAAGTCACTTTTCTAATGTTTACTTCACTGACTTGTTCTCATGGAAGACATTACAGACATAATGAATACGAATTTGACATGGATTCAGTCGTTTACAATACAACATTATGTAAAAGTCTCTGGAAGCATCTAAGTAATTGATAATACTGATACAAAATTATCATGTTAGATGCCACTGGTATTGTCAATCAGTTAATTGATGATATAAATACTTATGATTACAACAAAAATAAACCAGATCAAGAAGGAATATATGAACGCTTGTAGTCATGTACTTTTATGTCATTATTTTATTCATATTTTTGAGAATTACATATTAATTTGTAAAATAAGAGAAATCTATTATTTTTTGGACAGAATCATTTATTTTTTTCTTTCTATTCTTTAATTCGATCATGACTTATTTCACTATGTATGTAATACTAATTCTCGCATGTATAATACAGTTATAAGTATTCGAAATGAATTACATATCAAAAGTGGAGGTAGTCGAAATTAATTAATTCATTCAATTATTATAACGATACATGCAATTTCAATGTGCTTGTATCGTTACAACTCTTCAAAAAAAAAGATGACTTATTGAATCTTCAAGATTTCTAAACTTCAATAATATTTTCTGAACCTTTTAAATTTTTAGTCAAAAAGTTTAGATTCTAAAAAAGTTTTAGCCAGAACTCAAAATATTTAGTATGTCGTTTTTTTTTAGAAAGTGCCGAATATTTAATACAAGGAAGTTTTACGAAAGAATATTGTTTTGAAGAATCTTTTTTAGGATGCTGCTATTAGATGCCGTCTAGGTCTCTTAAAATAATTGTGGTTGAAAATAGATTTGACGAAAAAATAATGAAACAATTTTTAATTTTTTTATTAATAGTGGCACAGTTCTACAAATAATGCGTCATCATATTCAAATGTATTCAGTTAGAATCTTTCTTAGTTTCTAACGATAGATTTTGCACTTGAAAAGCATTTCAATGCCATAGCATTATATCTTCTGTCCTGTCCAATTCTAAATAAAAAAGATTTTAGATGATTACAAACTTGAAACCCTTTCTAGTTCCGTGGGAAAAAGATGTTGCATCAAACCAATTTTGAACAACTTCACAAAAGCTTTCGTACAAAAGATTTTGTGCTAAATCTTTTCAGCAAATTGAAACAAGGATTTCACATATAATGATTTGTACTAACCCATTTTTCACTCCCCATTGAACTATTAATTTATATTGAAATAAAATCTATTCTTGAAATTACTTGTTAAGTTAATCTGAAGAAAGATGACAAATTAGTTTCTTTATAAAATAAAACTGACTCATGACTTTTATATAGAAATTAATCTATAATGGACAACAGATTTATTTAATCTATACAGTTAAACTTAAGAACTTGTCGCTTTTGACAATCTATAATATATGTCTAATCTGAATGGAACGCACATAGTTTGTTTTTTTTATAAAAAAAGTTTTTTGTTCAAATGGTTCAATCTAGTTTTTGAAGCCTAGTAAAAACAACTGGATTCCGCACTGAATTTCCTGAAAAATCGACCCTTTTCGTATGATTACTTGCTAAATATCTATTTTAGCCATTGATTACGTAAAATTCGAAATATTTCGAGCCACGGCAAAAAGTTAGAGTAACAACCAGTAGTCATCATATTCGATAATGTTAGCAACTAAAAGTAAAATTTAATTATTAATTTAATCAATTCTTTATTTCCAAAAATTCTCTCTCATTAAGTTATGTTTAGCTGCTGAAACGAACGTCAAAAATGTAACAAAAGATATATGACAACTGTTATTCGTATGTAAACCGGAATTTTCAGCACGCGAACATCTATCATGAAAAACTATACCGTAAGGGTCTTAGTGTGAGTGTGGGTGCCGATAGGAATAGGTGAGGTAATAAACGTGGATGTGGGTGAAGGCGTTGTTGTGAGCGAAGTCGTGGATGGGATTTGGGCAAGGGGAAAGACTATTTGGACATTCGGATTTATTCTCATCCATTCGAATGCCTGCGAAGGAGTTTTTTCCCCTTATTACATAGTCTTTAAAAAAGTATGGATATTTAAGAAGTAATGCTTAATATTAAATGGTTATTTTTCATGATATATTCAAAATAAATAAATGCCTGAATCCTATTTAAATAGCTATGAGTATTGTATTACACAGTGCTTGATGTTAAATTGCTATTCATCAAAATATATTCAAAATAAAAGAATAATTGAATCGTATTGAAATAGTTACATGTATTTATAAAGTAAGGCCGAATATGTTTAAATAATATTTGCTATTAAATAACACATTCAAACCGAATATATAGCTGACTCTTATTGAAACAGGTATGAATATTTAATAACTAATGCTAGATGTCTATATACATCGTGTGTCCCAAAAGCTCCTTCCCAAAAGTGTTGTCGTATATCTTTGTTCTTTCATTTAACTTTATCGACAAATTTTTTTTAAATTAAAGGTAAAGATATTGAGTTTTTATTTATCCGACCTACTTTCTACACTAACCAGTCAAAGTATCACTTTTGATCGAAACACAACAATTTTGCTTTTTTTTTGAAAAGCAATTAATTGAGAAATGGGCTAAGTTCGTTTCTTTGATGTTTTCATATGGGTAGATAGAGCGTGTTGAGTTCTACAAAAATATCTATATTGAAAGATTTTTAAATCGTTTTTTTGATACAGATTTTATAGAAAACTGCCACAGAAGGTCGAAATAACTAAAGAAAAAAAATAGATGCATAATATTTTTCTGAATATACAAAAAAAGCAAACTTTTGTGTTTCGTTTAAAAGTGATACTTTGACTAGCTAGTGTAGAAAATGGGTCGGATGAATAAAACCTCGATATCTTTACCTTTAATTTTAAAAAAAATTTCAATAGAGTTAAATGCAAAAGCAAAGATATACGATAAAATTTTTGGGGAGGAACTTTTGGACACACAGCAATACTTGATTTTAGACAGAGATTCATTTAGACACCTTCATATTAATTCAGTAGCGTAGAAGTTGTTAATTCATTTCGTGTTTTAAACTCATCTTCGACTTTTGAACTTTCAAAATTTTATAACTCAAGTATTCGAGGTTTCAACTTTTCACCTATTCAACTATTACTACATGATAGATAAAGGATGCTACTGTAGGATGCTGTCTGCAGGAAGCTAGAAGTAATTCACAGAGTTAGGATCTTGCTTGCAGGACGCTGCAACAATCTATAGGTAGTGGTTTCCTGGCACTCTCAGACACACTGACGCCTGCAATTTAAACTTTTGTGGCACCCTCACGCAGCGCAATGCCTTCTGATCATGCATTCATTGCATCTCATTATGTATATTTCTTCTAGCATCCTGCAGTTAGCGTTCTTAATATACCATGTAGTAATAGTCGAATAGTTGAAAACTCGAAGAAGAAATTTGAAACTCGAAACAGCTCTTCGCGTTTTACATATATGCAAATTTTGAAAACTGATCAATATATTGGGGAGACTGCATACAATGGACTATTTAATTTCATTTTGAATTTAAACCGAAAAAAAACATTTAATTTCAAATTGAAATAGGGGACTAAGGAATTTTTGAATTCAACAAATGTATATATCGTATATATAGTATCGTTTATATAAGGGACTAGAGGTACAGGGGAGACTAAGGGTGAGGGGACTAAGGGGACTAAAAGGACTAAGGGGTCTAAAAGGACTAAGGGGACTAAGGGGACTAAAAGGACTAAGGGGACTAAAAGGACTTAGGGGACTAAGGAGACTAAAAGGACTAAGGGGACTAAAAGGACTAAGGGGACTAAGGAGACTAAAAGGACTAAGGGGGCTAAAAGGACTAAGGGGACTAAGAGGACTCAGCGGAGTAAGAGCTGTGTTCAAACTTCGGAAAAAAGAAACTAGGAAAATTTCTAAAATTTTGGAAGCGTTTCCTCTGAAAGCGCCATTACTTCGAAAAATTTGGTAATTTCTAGAATCTCGATACTTTACACTTTCCGTAATTACTGAATTTTTCAAAACTTCTTTAGCCTTCCACATTTTCAAAATTAGTTTTCTGTGAGTTTACGTGTTCTTCGAAATCTCTCTAATTTCCTTTTTCGGAAAGCTGAACATAGCTCGGACTAGAGCGTGAGAGTGAAGGTTCGATGGAGGGTGACTATACAGGGGGACTGAGAGATCCTTAATTCCCTTAGTCTCTTTAGTCCCCTTAGTCTCCTTAGTCCCCTTAGTCCCCTGCCTTGGTAAAAATGGAAGGTTATTTTTTTCTTCAAAATTTAATTTGAATTAAAAAAAAACCATAGACTCGGAGACTGAGGGTATTAAGTGGACTAAGAGACTAAAGGAAGATGATGGGACTAGTGATGGCATTAGTGATGCTATTGGTGATGATTGTATCGGAAATGGTGATGACGAGGGTGAAGAATATTAGTATAAATTGAGGACAGCTGTATCAACTTCATAAAGCAGTGGTCCCCTTAGTTCCCCGTGCACCCTATAAAATGGAGTACTATATATGTATACATAACATACATATACTGAATTTTAGAATTCAAGAATTCAAGAATTTCTTAGCTCCGTGCCACTTGTCTGTTATCTTTTATAAGAAAGATACTGCTTATATATATATATATATATGTATTTCTTTCATACAATTATAATGAATTCGAGAATAGAGAGTAGTTGTTTTAAAGACTGTAGGATTTAATTCGACAAGTAAATGATTGTGGAAACTTGTTTTGTCAAATTCTACTCTGCGTGTTAATATGTGAAATGGATAAGTTCTATTGAAAATGTGTAATTATTTCTTAGTTTCCTAGTTCCGCTGCCTTGGTAAAAGTGAAGGGCTGTTTTTTTCTTCAAAATTCAATTTGAATTTAAAGAAATCATAGACTCGTTATCTAAGTGCTTCCGTTTTTGCTTTGTTTCTAACGAAGTAGTGACTCCCTATCAGTCATTGACCACACCGTTATGGATTGTAGATCTTTGAATCTTTTCTCCTTTTTTCATTCCTATTCATTTGTTTATTTTTCTTTGCAGGATCTATTCATTCTCTTTATTAACATTTGAGACGTTTGAGTACTGGATAGAGCCATCATCATGAATTCACAACTGTATAAATCAAACCAAAACGTCGGTCGAATGTGGCGGAATCTTCGTAGAACATCTTTAAGGCGTACAATTTATTGTGTTTCTTTCTCTGCAGTCATATTGATTGGTCTTGTCTTTATTTTCCGTAGTTTATCTCAAATCGAGTGTTATCAACACTTATTAAAAACATTTATGCTAGCGTCAGTTGATTCGAACCATTCATTGGCATCAAATCTTGGGAAAATTTCTCGAACATCACTATATTTAGATGTAACAACAGAAGATTTCAAACTTTATAATACATTACAAAATAGAGCTAAAAATCGCAGTAATCGATACTATTTAAATGACTTTGAATATTTTCAAATGATTCGAGAAGAGTTTCCCCAAACTGAATCTGCTGCAAAAGTTGGACGTGCTACAAGTTTTGTTCCTATGCCAATAGCATTAGAACCGAAAGATGTCTTGTTTATTGTGATGGGCAGTATAAAATATGTTCGTAAGGCCAGACTTCTCACAGAAACATGGTTGCAATGGTCTCAAGGCAACTTTTTCATCTTTGCTGATGCTGCCAATATAAGTGTTCCTCTCACGACTTTGCCTCAACTTGAAGGTAAACCGACAAGAGAAAACGCACAACATCGACAATTGTTGGGATCACAGTGGCTCATTAGCAATAAGTCTGATTTAATTAAAAGGACAAAATGGATTGTATTTGCAGATGATGATACATGGATTAATGTACCTGCTCTTTTTTCCTATCTTCAACTCTTTGATTATCGCATGCTATTGACTATTGGTTATGTTTGGGATAACATTTGGGTATCAGGATGGTCGTACCTCTCTGGAGGTGGCGGCATTGTGTTTTCTCAGTCTGCATTCCTATCAATCATGCCTGCAATTTATACGAAAAAATGTCCTTTCAAAGGCTATAATGATGTGACATTGATGTACTGCCAGAAACAAAAAGGAATAACTAAGATTCATTCGGATCGATTCTATTATCACAATATACCTGCTCTTGAATTATATCGTCAACTCATGCCTGTCTCTTATGTTAGTAAAGTGACTTTTCACTATGTTAAAAACGCTGCCATTGTTAGAAGAATGACTTGTGATGTTGCTGTTTATTGGAAATGGCCAATAGAAGGATGTAATAACGTCAGGCGCGATGACATGCCTAACTTTCCTATTAAACAGCTGAATATTGCTAACAAGTCAAGCAAAAATAAACGTGAAATGTTCATTTAATATGGTAGAATAAATATATTACGTTGATCAACAAAAAAGTGATGATACTTCGATAGACAGGATTTATACTAGTTATCAAAGAGTTAAGTTCTACAAACTAGAGCATATTAAATTACAAGATTTTTATAGGCTACTTTAAAGGTTCCTGATATCATAATCTATCAACCTATAGCAGACACAATTCTACTAGCGTATTTCGAATATGTTGACAAGTCAAGAAAATAATTCGAATTCGGTCATATTATTTACAAATACTTCTAATCAAAATAGCAATAATTTCGTCATTTGTTTCTTGAATATTCAATACAAACACACATCAATAGAGTGGGTTCTATATATATATATATATATTTCCTTACCCAAAAATAAACCATATATTTTATTTTTTCGATTATTTCTCCTATCATTGTTGTTTCGTCTCATACTTATACTATTTATACATATTTGATTATTTTACTTATTCTCAAAGTTTCAACCCTTTGAAGTGAGAGTTGACGGAAAAATTACTGGTATATCTCATATCTTTATATTCTAGTGGAAGCATGAGCTTTTATTTTATTGATTTTTATATTCCATTTCGAATACTGGACAACAGCTAGCTATTTTTGAGATACGGCAATGCAAAAAGAATTCTGATAAAGATTATTCTTGAAACCTATCGCTACGTACTAGTAAAAAATATCATATGTATTTAGACGTTTGATAATGATAGTACTATTGAATATATTGGACGATGTGTTTCTTCAAAAATCGCAATAACATACTTACAAAGTATTAAACATATTCAATTATTCAGGAGTGGTATTATTCAAGACTATTGTCTATCATTGGTGCGTGTGTAAGCTGCCGTAGTATAATTACAATATATGAAAAACTTCAATTATTCGATCATGACATTGCTTGAGCATTTTTATAAATATGTCTATATTCAATAATTATCGTCTATTGACACAAAATATAAAAAAATGAAATCTTTAGTGATGATGCTATAAAATATTTATAACTATAACGAGTGGATCGAAAGTTTTCGCACAAAATGTTTGCTCATTTTTTGCCCATTTGAAAATATTTCAGACGAGACAAAATCTATGGATTAGAGCCAGAATTTTGTGCTCTTTCTGAATATGGCCTTATAAATTTTGTATCTATTCTTGTTCAAGAGGAGGGAAGAAATTTTTGAAAGGCCTGAAAAATTTTTTTGGATGGAAAATTTTTTCGCACTTTTTTATATTTTAACTATTGCGATTCGAAACTAAAAGTTGGAGCCTTTTTTAACGCTATAAGCTGATAGAACAAGATCTGCCCTACAAAATGTACTATTTGAATTTTTTTTATCTTTAGGCAAGACATCTCACTTTTCGTTTTTCCTATACCCTCATTTATGAGAAATTGACTTTTTGACCAAAAGGCGTTTTTCGCTAAAAGGAGCTCCTGACAAAATACCTATAACTTCACTTGTGTAAAAGCTACAACTTAATTCAATATCACATTTTGTAAATAAGTGTCCGCTCTACAAAACTATCGTGTCCGATAAATTTTAGCATCTTCGTAAAGGAACATATATTAGCTAGGAAAAATCTGTTTATGTATCGTCCAAATTAATTTTTAAGGTCTTTCAAAGATTTCTTCACTGCTCTTGGACAAAAATAGATACAACATTTATAAGTCCATATTCAGAAAGAGCACAAAATTCTGGTTCTAATCCATAGATTTCGACCCGTCTGAAATATTTTCAAATGAGCAAAAAATGAGCAAACATTTTGTGCGAAAACTTTCGATCCACCCGTTATTTAGTGAACAATAAAATGTTCTTGGCTTAAAACCCTTAAGTGAATATGTATTTAAACAGTTAAATTCAAATTCAAAGGTGTACGACTATTCATCTCAACTCAGCCAGATTGATGATGGAAAATTTGAAATCGCTGATGATGATAATGATGATGACAATGATAAAACAGCAGCTGATCTTAACAATAATGATGGTTTTCCTTCAAATGATGATTACGATGATAAAGATGAACAAGATGATCTTTGAAAGTTAGTTAATAAAAAAAAAGAAGAATTTTCTGGAATGAAAGTTTTTTATATGGTGCAGCCACATATAGAATATTGTTATTTTAAAGCTACAATCAATGATGATATAAAATATATACATAAACAGACTGTCTGTTGATTACTAACTGGTGAAAAAAGTAATAAAATGTCAAACGATCGATTGCTTCGAGTACAACAGATTAATAAAAAAAACTTGATTATTATTTTTTCTTTATGTAATAGTTTTTTTATTTATTTTTAATAAAATGAACAACGCTTTACTGACTTTCAAGTCTTGAAATAAAGAATGTGCTGTATGAGAATAAAAAAAGATAATGTACGCTTGTATCTGAATCAAGACTAATAAAAATTTTATCTAATAGTACACACGATACAAACAAAAAAAAATAGGAGTGTCGAATTTTTAAAATGGATTTCAGAAAAATAGGAAATCATTTTACGAGACTTCATGTGACTTCACTTGAATCCCCCTGAATCCAAGGAACTAGATTCTGCTGTTTCTACCTTGCAGCTTTCTCACAAGTCTCATCTTCAATCAAAGACTTGCTTGAATTGTTGCTAAGCCAATAAAAATCTCAATATTTCTTTTCTGAGTTATACATAATCTTATAAAAGTAAGAAGCTTAACAGAACAATTTATTGCATGCATAACTTTAAATGATATAAGTTTCGTAGAAATAGAAAACGCCAAAAGTAAAAATGATTGAAAGAAAAAGTATCGCATGTACTATTGATGCAGCTTCAGTGCATCCATCCATCGACACTGCATTAATAATCTGCAGAAGGATCTATGTCTTGCATTTACAAATGATCAGTGAGTGTAAATCTACATTAATAATACTTTCGATATTTTTTCTTTCGACGTTTTTAGCTTTATTTCTAGGGCATTTATACATATCGTAAATTCTGTTCCATATTTCTTAAACAAGTAATGTATATGCATAAAAAGTTTTTAGCACTTGACAGATATTCATTTATTTGTTGACAAAAAGTCTATAGTCCAAGGAAAGTTAGACATATCAACTCAGCTACAATAGTAGAGCAAGAAGTACCGAACTAATTTGTCCAACTTTCTAAATTGTCTATTTTTTGCTCATTTTAGACAGGGCGGCCTCTATTCCAGATGGGTCTCTATTATAGGGTGGGCTTCTATTCTGTAGGAAGGTTCACCTATTTATTCTATTCCACCCTAGCATTCAATTCATTAGAAAATGTCTGCTAAATATTTAAAGATTTAAGATCAAAATAAACTTTGTTTAATTACCAAGCTTTATTTCAACTATCATGTTTAATGGTTGAAAAAGATTGAAGACAAACATCGTCGTCATTTTTCATTATGAAAAGAACTATGTTAAACTGCAATTAAAAGCAAATTTTTTAAAAAAAGACAAGTCTTGCTAAAAATGATTTAAAAATATTGATTAAATTGAACTATTTTTAGACTATACCCATTTGCATTGAGGATGCTTTTTATATATTTAATAATCTAAACTAATCAATGTCCTTACATGTATTCTTTCTGAATACTTAATTTTTTGGATAATCAGCCAAGTTTCATCGGAAGTCTTGCTGAAGAATACAAACAAGACTCTGAAAAAAAAAGATTTTATCAGATCCTGAACTATTTTTCGTGTATCAATGTGAATTATTATCTTGAGTCAAAACAGATAGTTAATTATTGAATTTTTTATAATTAAAATCATAGATGTTGAATAATTAATTACGGGTAAAATACTATCATTCTTGATATTGTCTTCGATATGAAAAATATCTACAGCAAAAGGACGTTGAAGATATACACTGATGCAAACAATATGATAAATATTCTTTCCATTCATAGCATTTTAATTGTATATCAGAGAAGTAGTGTTTGTGAAGGAATCAAAGTTGATTTCTTTCGAATACATGTCAAACAGAATATCAAGTATGTAATTGAATTCTCAAATATATTATAATGTTAATTAAAAAAGCATAAAATTCTCGATTCGTTTGTCGTAGATTTGAGAGGATAGATAGACTTTAGTGCTAGAAAATGATATTAGATTATTTACTATTCTCATAATGATTGTAAATTTGTATATATACTAGCTTATCTAAATATAGAAAAAATTTGTTTACTAACTTATACTTATAATGTATGATAGAATATGACAACAACAAATGTAATTAATTTTAAATATTAATTAATATATGAGCGAACATTAGTTAAATCTTAGTGGCATTCATTGTAAGAGTTTAAAAGCAATCGATAAAAAAATGATGTTATTATTATTTCGAATGTTTGTCTTATTATGTAAAAAAAAATCGAAAAATGAAAAAAACCTCAATGCTTTTACTTTGAAAAAGAGAATACGTATTTACTCTTGCGACAACACAAATCAGTATTTTTATCGTTGTTCTTTTCAGATTTTTTGTTATTTTAGTGTAACTATGCTGTATGTTCACAAGACTATTTTATTTTATTGTTGTCCTATGTTATTTACAACTTTTAAGAAAATACTAAAGAAAAGAATATTCACAATGATAAATGAAAATAATAATTTCATAGTCATGCTATACAGTTTATATATTGAACAAGAAGAAAAAGAAAATAAATGATAAAAACAATCTACCTATATTAAAACTATGTACTTTATTACATTATAATTTATTTTCATCATATTCATCTTTGTCTAGAATCAAGATTCATTGATTTGTCATCGAAATCTATGTTTTGATAATATTACTTTTGAAAAGTCTAAAAAAAATCAACTATAATTCATGTGATTAATGAATCAATAAACGTATCTGATATTACTATGCAATTTATACGTTATTGGAAAAAGATATCTTTTGCTCATTAAATTGAATATAATAACTATTAGTAGTTTTCATCTAAAAATGAATAAATAAAATTCAGACTTTTGTATATATGCAGACATTATCTAATATTTACCTTGAAAGTCAGACAAATCTCCCGTTTCTTTTCTGCAAAATAATCTTGACTAAATTTTAAGAATTCTTAAGTATCTTATAATTCTTTCGAAGTTCTTATTTTATTGATTGATTAGACAAGATTGTTTTTCATATGAAATTTTAGACAGTGAATGTTGTCGGAACGATAAACTTCTTTTATCAATAAGAATGAATTTTAATAATAAGTAATTCTAGATTATTAATTTAGAAATGAATATTACCATGCTAATTTTTTATTTTAATACCAAGATGATACTTCTTATTTATATTCGATTGACATGAATCAATTATATGACATAAAATACATAGTAAATAACACATATATAAAAAGCCTAAAACGTTCTGATTATATGTTTCTTTACGATGTAGTACCACCATATAATCATTCTTCAAAAATTGATATATTGAAAGATCAATTCATGTCTACGCTTTGTGTATCTTCATAATGACAATATAACATTATTTAGGATAAGAAACAGCTCGCAGTTTATTGTCACATCCATCGATGCAGCACAATTTCAAAAACACATAAAAAACTACAGAATGAAAAAAGAAAAAAAAATCAATCTTTTGGTGTTTGTTCGCTCTTTCATTCTCATGTCTATGTCACCATATATATATATAAGTTCACTCATTTTTTTATTCTATACTATACATTCTTATTTGTCGATTTCAACTTTATGTATGCATATAAAAGGTAAAGCGACTGCTTTTCTTTCATAAATATATTCTTCTACGATAAAGAATTATACATAATGTATGGTTTGATGCTTTCATTTTATTAGTGTAAAATATTTTATTTTAATCATTATTTCTCTATAAAAATTTCAAATTTTTAATTCATACAATCATAACAATCAGTATCTTTTTTTTTTATACAATCAGTCAAGTAAAAAGGAAGTGAGTTAAGATATTTTTATTCTATAGTTAAAAATAATAGTAGACATTCTTTTGTCAATGTTTTTATCACTTATTCAATGACACTTTAAATAGATTGTGGAGAAATGCAAAATTTTAAATTCTGTTATTTTTTTTCTGTTTATGTAATGATTCATTGTCATGAGAACAATATATTTATAGTAATTTTTAGAGCACATCATAAATTTGCATATAAACCAGACGTTATTTCAATATAAATATTATTGTTATATATATATAAAATTTGAAATGGCAAAAATTGCAACGACATTCAAGAGATATCCAGTATATGAGGAAAAACGAAATTACTGTATTAAAAGTACTGAGTAGCACCTTATTTTTAATCTTTCAAATATACAAACTGATCAAAAATCTGAAAGAAAAAGAAACATGAGTATCTTCTTGAACAATTCAAACTAATTTCTATGAATTTTTTATAATTTCGATTGATATTAATTAAAATTTTATTTCCTATTAATTTACTTAGAATAGATGTTTAAAATAATTACTTATAATAAATAGATAATATTTCTTTTGAAATTTCTTGTATTTTATTATAGATTTTCATTTTCAACTTGACAAATATTTAATAGATATTTTTGTACATATAAATACATATTCATATATTGAGAAAAAATCGCATGTAGTTATTGAATTTATATTATAGTTCTCAAAAGATTAACAAATTAGATTATTTGTTCCATAATGACATTCTCAAGCAACAAAATTATATAAGAATTTTTTATTTTAAAACTAAGAAGCCTATATATATGATGAACTTCGTATTATTTTAGTAGTAAAATCCGCCAATTTCTGAACAGTATACCACGAAATAGATGAGATAAAGGATATAATTTATGTAAATTAGTGACATGATCAACTGTTCCAATATCATCCATCTTTTGTTTATGAAAAAAAAGAAATATTATATAATATTTTTATTTATATATTTTAGTTGCAAGTGATCATTTTGGATGCTGACTATAAATTAATTTTTTTTTATAAAATAAAAATTCATACAAATCATTTGGACTGTTACAAGAGAAATTCATGTTTCATGTTTGTTTAGAATTTTGAAATATCCTGTATGATATAAATTATCTTATAGAAAAAATTTTATTTGAACTTTTTTTTTATTCTCTTTCCTAGGATATTATGATAGTCATTGAATTATTTCTCGGTTGTCTATATTTTTAAATGGTGTTATTGTTTACATATTATCGATGGGACGATCCCAACGACTTTATATTTATATGTTAATTGGTTTTTTTATTTGGCTTTTAATTTTTATTAGTCAAATCTTATATTTTTCATCATTTTCTTTACATCATTTTTGTTGGTTTTCATCATGTAAAACTATCCGTTCGTCATCTCAATTATCCAAAAAACAACAAAATATTAAATCATATGAAACGTCTGTTTTAATGCGTATTCATCATCAACCTCTTTTGCAACAATATGAATCTCGTCGTGTTAATTTTCTTCGTTTAGCGAAACCTACAACATTACCAAACAAATATTTAGTTTATACATGTAATCAACCATGTGGTGGTTGGGGTGATCGAACACGAAAAATAGTCGGTGCTTATTTATTATCATTAGTATTAAATCGTACATTTATTATAAATATGTCATGGCCTTGTTTAATAACACATTTATTAGAACCAAATTTTATTCAATGGAATAAAACAATAAAAGATATATCAAAACGAACAAATCTTACAGTAAAGAGTCTTACTGCATTAGATAAAGATTATCGTGATATTTTATCATGGGAAAAAATAGATATTATTTATTTTCAAGTTAAAGATTTAGGTTATTATTCATTATTATTATGGCGTGATGATTTTTATCGTACACTTCATTTACAATATGGTTTACATCGTTCAACATTATTTATTCATACTATATTTACATTAATATATGAATTATTATTTAAATTAAAATTTCATCCACAATTACATATGAATGAAATATCAAAAAAATATAAATTAAAATCACTTCATTGTGCACATATACGTATTGGAAGAAATCCATCAAATCCAAATGATATTGTTTTTCCTAAACGTGAACATATGAATACAAGTGTAATCAAATTTTTAAAAAATATTTCAAAATTTAATGAAACAATATTTGTTTCAACAGATTCTGAAGAAGTACAATTATATGCAAGAAAACAATTTCATTTTCGTTTATTAACAATTGATGGTGTTATACGACATATTGATCGTTCAGGAAGAAAATTAGCTTGTGATGGATTTGAAAAAACTATATTAGATTTTTATATGATTTCAAAATGTAATGTTATGATTATGAGTAAAAGTGCTTTTAGGTTAGTTTGATTATTTTATTTTATTATTATTATTATTATTTAAAATTCTGATTTTTATAGTTTTTGGGCAAATATGCGTCGATTAAAACCTTATGAAAATTTATATTTATATTGTGATGGAATTAAGAAAATACAGGGTCCAGGTGATTATGATCGATATCCTTATGGTCAATGTTAAAAAATAAAATTTTATGATTATATGAATTTTTTTTCTTTTTATAAAATTTTGTCATAGCGTGAATAAATAAAGGACAATTATGATTGATTACATCTATTGAGTATATATTCTATTAACATTAAAGCTATGTTTCATTGAAAAGACAATATATCATTATCAGAAACAAATGTATGATAGATGATTATAATAAAGAGAACTTTCTCATTTTTGAGAAATACTATGTTAATCAAGAGTTTTATTGTAGTGATCGTTGTTATTTTTATTTGCTATCAATACCAGACGCAACATGTGTTTTTTAGTATGTATTCTATCTAGCTCGATAAGTAGGCATCCTCATACGTATTCATATATCGTTGATCATCAACATTAGGATGTCGGTTTAATCATTCGTATGCTAGACTCATTCGGATGAGAGAAAGAGAACTGACAACAGAATTACGGCTATAAAGATCAACGACATATATATATATATAGATATAGATAGATTGTTCGCTAAAAGCAACGTCGCTATACTGAAACGACGAATAAGATAATAATGCAGAATTTCTCTGTTTTTATACTGATCATAATTTTATTCATTGATATTGGTATGTATTTTCAAAAAATTTGACGTATTTAATTGAAAAAAAGATTAAATTATTTTGATTTAGCATCATCGATATCTTGTTACAAATGTATATCAATTAATGGAAGTAATCCTTTGTGTGAAGATGTATTTCAAGGTGATATAGAGAGTAAACCATCACTTCTTTACACTCCATGTTTAACTCTTTTACGTGGACGTGAAGGTCTCTTTCCTGCAACACATTGTATTAAGCTGGTTGCCTATTCTAAAGGTAAAAATAAATAATAACTTAATTCAAATTCTTTTAATGATAACACTAATAAAGATATTCATTTTTTTTGTAGGATCTAATCCAATTCAATATATGTATCGAACATGTGGTAGAGATGAAGCTGATGATAATGGAATAACTCGTACTAGTCATTGCGGTTTTGTTAAACTTGCTTGGATTGATGCACATCAACGATTTCGAGGTTGTTTACATGTATGTGATAAGGATGCATGCAATCAAGCGTCTTATTCTATTGATTCAATATCGAGAGTGATATTTTATTTTTGTTTATTATTTTTCATTTCATTTGGAATTTTTATATAGAAAATGTAGATTTATGATGTCGTTGTTAATTGATGTAAATACAAAATTGATATAGAACAGACATATAAATGCTTTTAGCTATTTTTCTGTTGATAGACATATAATACAAGACGTTATAGATGTTGAAAGGTCGAGTTTTTATTTCTATGAATGTGTAGCAATGAAAGATAAAGAACAAAACTTAAACTTACAAATATTTGAACAATTCTTATGTTAGTTATGCCATTTGATTAATAGTCGTTTTTATCAGTATTTCGTTGACTTAAATGTATCCGAGTTTATAATGGCATATTTATCTGACTGTTACTTTATTATTATAGTCAAAATTACGCTTTATTATTTTTTTTTATCATTTTTGAGTAATAATTAAAACAAAATTTCATTATCTTTTCACTATAGCTCTCAAAAATATCGAAAAATATTATTGTATCTTCATTAGAGTCTATTATATGGTGAATAAGCATTGCAAACGATATTTATTTCTGTCAAGAAATCAATCTCTTTGTGCAGTACAAATAAAATAAACAATTTCTTAAAGAATTTCTACTAGAACTTAGATCTCTAAAACTGAGATAAAAGAAAAAAGTAATAGTTTGAAAAATTATTATTTCTTATACACTAAATATATTTCAAACATTTTTCAATATAACTATTAGTTTTTTTTGGATCGTATTTTCTGATACTTACTAATATTTAAATTGATTTACTTAGGGCAATCCAAAAGTAGTGAGCCTGATATCATACTTTCCTATAGACCGATTGGAAAAATTTTCTTTTTTATGAGCAGATAGATCGTCTTTTGTTCTATCTTTCTATGTTATTTGATCACTATTCAACTGATCTTATAATAATAAAAATTCGATAAGAACTGTTTTTGTTGAAAATCAGCCGGTAGCATCGAGATCATAATGGGCATGAAACTAAAATAACGCTGCGCTTTTGTATTGCATTTTATCATCACTTAATACATTGTATCGAAGAAACAAAATATACCAGAAGATGCAGCGTGAAAAGCTCTACAATTTATAAAGGACTGTTTATTGTATAGTTGCACTTTTTATTTTCAAAATGAACAAAACTCTGAGCGATCAAATTTTGATGTTGTGACAGCGAGATTATTTATTGGTAAAGGATGAATTCGGTTTTATCTATTCCATCTTTTTATAATTGTTCTTTGTAAATTATAGAGTTTTACACGCTGCTTCTTATAGTGTATTTTGTTTTTTAAATAAAACATATGAAGTAAGAAAACAGATGAGATAGGGGAAATCGAATGCATCTTTTACTAAAAATCAATCTCGTTTCTGCAACGTTGAAATTTCGTTGTTCAGAGTTTTATTCATTCTGAAATCAAAAAAAATTAGCTACAGAATATACCATCCTTTACAAATTGTAGAGCTTTTCACGCTGCATCTTCTGGTATATTTTGTTTCTTTAATACACTGTATTAAATGATAATAAAGTAGAATGTAAAAGTGCCACACGCATTATGATCTGCTGCTACCAGCTGATTTCCAACAAAAACAGTTTTTATCGAATTTTTATTATTATAAGACCAATTGAATAGTGATCAAATAACATAGAAAGATAGAACAAAAGACGATCTATCTGCTCATAAAAAAGAAAACCTTTCCAATCGGTCTATAGGAAAGTACGATATCAGGCTCACTACTTTTGGATTGCCCTAAGTATATGTAAAACTTTTAGTATAAAATATGTCTAAATGTGTCAAAAGCAATAGCGTGAATTGATAAAGGTTTTTATTTATTATATAGACAAGCTACATTTGATTATACTTCTGTTGACTAAAATTTTAATTTGATTGTTATATGATCATTTATCTTAATCTTTTGCATCATCACGTCTGATCTCTTTTTTTTTTATAAAAATAGAATTAACAATGGAAAATAGAGGAAAACATTGCATGCTAATGTATATTCTATTTGTGTTTTATCATATATTTGGATGTTCATATAAATTTCATGCAAATAAATAGAAAACTTTCGTTTAAAGAAATTATAAAAAATTTCAAATATACAGGAAAACACATATCTTATGTATATCCTTTGTTTCGGCTTTAAGAATAATTTCGTCTACTTGTATAATTATTTTATCTGTAACTGCTGACTCTAGACAACACTTAAGGGTTTTATTATTCATTGTGTCAATGAGTAAACAATAGATAACGTATTCTTTATTTGTTTTGAAAGTTTTTGATTTTTATTTTGACCTCAATCTCATAATGTTTATGACTCATATCTGATTGTTGTCAGATACGACAAATTGCAATCATTTGTTTCTTGTCTGCTATTATGATATAAATTTTTTATCATCTTGATTAATTATTCTCTAATCTCAAACAAAGAAAATGAATTTTTATGAAATGCAATATTTATAGATCAGATATATATTACTGAAAAAAATAGCTCTAAATCTTAGTTACAAGTTTGATCATATATTGATTTGTTTCAATAATCGAAGCTTTCTTTTCTGATTTAATATAATTTATTTATATACAATAATATAAATCATTTTCTAAAAGTTTTAATTAAATATAATAATTCTCGTCGTTATAAAAATTTGAAGAATAATTTAAATTTTTAATTAGGAGAGTATATTCAACTAATATTCATAATTGTAGATTCGAATTGTACTTATAAACATATAGTAAGAAAACTATGGCAAAAGAAAATGTATATATTATATTACTTGTAACATATACATGGGACACTGCAAAGATTTTTTCACTCTCTTTTTCTAATAGGCTCAGTTTGATATCAAGTATTCTCTTATAATTCTTAGACATATTTAGGATTATGTGCAAAATTTCATACTTCTAAATCTTGTGTTTCTTTGTGAGCCGTCGTTTCTTTTATTTGAGGTATACGCAACATGCTAATGAATGATCAATATTGAACGAGAGAATTTCGCATTTTATATTTCGACCTCTAAATATATTTCATTTAAAAAAACAAAATTTGCCAAGAGGTGCAGCGTAATAAACTCTACAATTTAGAAAGAACAGATTATTTAGTTGCGTACTTTTTGTTTTCAAAAAGAAGCAAAATTCTCTGAAGTACTTTTCACGGTACCGTCGAAACTTGGTTATTTTGAAGTAAATAGCAATGAAATGTTTATAAGAATCACAATATGAAATGCAAAGATCTATCATTTATTTTAAATTACCCGTTATGTAGCGTCTAGAATATAGCATGGCACTAACGTAAAAGAAATGATGGACAAGAGCAAAGGATAAGACTTATAAGTCTGAAATTTTTTTCATAATTCTAAATATGTCTAAAGATTACAAAGAAATCCTTCACCCCAAACTGAGTTTTTTAAAAGAAGCGGACGAAAAAACTTTTGTAATGCCCTATGTAGAAAAAGTATTTTTATTATTTCATAATCTCAATAATGACCATGTTTATATGATGAATATATATTTTTAATTTCTATTAAGATTGTTGTTTTCACCACCAATATTATAACAAAAAAATGTCGCTTGATGGATCGTTTTTGATCCATGTATAGAAACCATATTCAGACTAAAGTATCTTCACCAAGATATAGAAGCAAAGTATTTATTCTTTCATGAATAGATAGCTTATCACATCCTCTACACAATGTTTTCGAAATCTTTTTAAATTTCTCTGACTGGATACTTTGTTCTTTCAAAACATTATTTTTACTCAGACATAAAAATCCATCCATTCAAGAGATAAAGAGTTAAATAATAAAATTGTTTTTTTTATTTATTAACTATTAACGATTAAAACTTCTTAAAATAATAACTGATCTCCATCCTCAAGATATCGCTATTCTAAAGTGATAATCACAATAATACATATGGTAGTTATACAGAAATACAGTTTTTGACGTATAGTATTATATATATATATATATATATATTATAAAATTTGATAATTATCAAATATTAAGTATATCCTTGAGAAAAGATATCTTATATATATATACATAATTATATTCGTCATTGAGGAATTGCAGTGTATATATAACTTTTTCTATTTATAATCGATTACATAGTTATTGCTTTTGTCAAAAAGATCTGTTTCTCAAAAATCTCGATTAATTGAAAAATGTACGATCATAACTGTTTATTTGGAATAAGAAATATAAATCAATATTTTGTGTGCTATAATTTTTAAGTAGAATGATCTAGACGCTGACTATCTCAATTTATAAACACGCATCTTTGCATATAGTATATTAGTAATTATATATTTTTATTAATGAATAAAAACAAATTTTTCTTTGCCTAATTTAATTGAACTTTGAATAAAAAGTTTGGCATAATTGAATTAGTGAAAGTAATAAAACCTGAATAATGACATATGATAAGATGAATATGTAATATCCATTTTATAATTACATGATCGTGACTACTTTTTTGAATAAATTTCTATTGACTAACATTAATGAACTTGGCATTGAGCCGTTGGAAAGAATGAGTGTCATAAGACTTATATTCTATATAACATTTATCGCACTCAAAGACGTGACCATACCTGTTTTTATTTACTTATTTTTTTCGTTGATTATTTGCATAAATTCTCATGATATCTTAATCCTAAAATACACCAAGCTTTAGCCTGTCTTACTTTGTAGATTCTGTAAAATTATCATACTTTATAAAAAAATATCTTTGAACCTAATAAATATTATCTATATAATTGTTTCGAAGCGCAATTGCATGAAGCGATCGAATGTTATTTAAATAATGCGGGCAATAATTTAACTTTGAAATAGATATTAATCTTTAGTATCGTAATTATTTCGAATGCTATGTCAATGATAAAAACTAAATGCAAGAATGTTATAAGTATCTGTTAATATCTATAGAAATTCCTTACTTTAAATACTCGAGTAAAATATATTTATTAGTTATCCATTTTTTTCAAAGCTATGCTGTTTCATACAAATGAAGTCGAAACAATAATCAATATACTAGAAAATATATCACGATTCATGAAATAAAAAAGATCTATTTTACAAGTGGACATAGTTTACATTGTTTTAATCGTATCTTTACACGCTTTTCTCCTATTGATACTTGATTATTGAAAATAATTTTCATGATGAGCTCAAATATTTCCTACCATCATCTTCATTTCAACAACTTGTCCAATTAAAACGGACTATGCTTGACCAAAGTTAAGCATAATATTGCTTAACTACAAGGCAATCAAACTTATGCATTCAAAAGTTTTTTTCTATAGATTTTCGAATATGCTCGATTGATGTACATCACTTGATTTCACTAACGACAAGAATACATATAGTAGTCGTCAGCTAAAATCAAACATTTTCTGCATGAAAATGATAGGAAAAGGGCTCTATTACCTTTCATTATATTTTAAAGACTATTTTATCATTGAGAAAAACGGAAATAATAGTAGTTTTATTGAAGATTGAACTACAGTTTGACATCAATGGATTGCCTTCTATCGTTAACAAATCTAGAGAGAAGTGATGTTTTTTAAGAAGCTAAAAAAAGTCGACGTGTGCGTTATCACGACTCTTCACCCTTCTAGAATTATTACTATTCATCCCGAGGAAATGAAAGTTTCAATAAAACTAGGACTTTCAAGTCTCTCGTTAAAGTGTAAGTTTCAATCATTTAACACATTATATTATGAAGTTATGATAATCCATGCTCAAAAATGGATGAGTGCATTGTCTATACACAGACTGTGAAATGTTTTAAGAAAAACTCATTCCACACATTTGTACTATCAAACTTTGGAAAATGTGATTAGTACTACTTGAATCTCATACAGTTCATTATCCTTTTTATTGATTTTCTACACTTGGATCGCCACCATTTCCAAGAGTGACACTTTTCTAAATGCATTAAAAGCGAAACTTCACATCAATTCATTACTTTAGAATTTCAAAATAAAACAATATTTTATTAAAATATGTTATTAGAATTTCTAAACTAGATTATACATTAATAATAGTGAAACCAATCCCAATTAATAAGATATTGAGAGAGCATGAATATTGTACGACGATCTCGTTATGTCAATTTTCTTCTTTAATGCTGTGTTTCAACAATTTCAGCATTATTACTATTTTTATTAATATTATTATCAGTATCAGTATCATCCAATGAGGGTAATTCTACGCGTAATACCAAGTGATTAGCATATTTATATTCGTGATTTTGTCGGTGAAGATAATGAATATGTTTTAAATATTCCTTACTTTTGTGTATTGCTCCTGGATGGTCTTCCTTTGCTCGTGAATGATAATATTCAAGTATGGAGCCATTTTTACGTGGTATAGTAGTACGAAATTCAGGTATTTGATCAATGAGATATTCAACAAATGTTCGACAATTATTTCCTAACACATTATAATGTGGATGTTCTTGTACATATTTCTCTGCTGTTTCAATAAGATCTGGTAACGCTGTTGGGGAGGATGCTACACCAATTAATTTAACGTTATATGTTGTCTTAGGTAGGTCATCTATGTCTTTAATAATTAAGTTCATACTTTTACGAATATTTTTCGAGGGATTACCAACGTCAATTTCAATCATTATCAAAGGATGTTCATCAGTAGATGCTGCTAAAAATGTATGACTGGCACGACTATCTCCCCATAAACAATGTTCAATTCGATGTCCTATTGAACCAATTCGATCTTCCATTGCACGCCAACCAAGAAATAAATGCATGGTACGATCGTATGACGTGTTGAAAAAGAGGTGAAAAATAAGGCCATATATTTTATCTGCACTTTGTTTTTTTATATAGGCATAGACGCATGACTCAATGTCAATACGTCATATACACGTGTGCGTATGAAAAGAATAACGTCATATTTTGATACACTTCAATCGTGATTTATGTATATACGAATATTTTCTCCCGATAAAGTCTATTACAATATACACCTACGAAAAACCAAAATAGGAAAAAAAATAAAAAGTAAGAGTAATAGAACAAAGTACAGTTAAGTCAATCTATATAATAAAATCTGTAATAAATTACAGTAACAGACATGCACATGTATTTGTTAAGAAAATCAATAAAGGACCTGCAGAACTCGTTTTCTTTTTGTTGAACAAAACATTTACATAATGATATTATAATACCAATCGGAAATATAATATGGGAATTTTAATAGTATCTAATTGTGTTGTATGAGATCTTTTTAATGGTGTGAATGAAACGAGAGTTGAAAGGTAAATATTATTATGACATTTAATCATTTAACATTTACTTGATAAATAAATATAAATGTTAATAGATATGTCAATAAACAATTCAATAAAAAAATAGATCAAAAATATTTTTATTAGCTTTTTCAAAGACTAAAGATAATTAAAAGACAATCAATAAATACATAAGTTGATTGAATGTATAAATTATTTATAAGAAGTAGTTATAGATACCATGAATTAGTAAAAGAAAGTAACATTGATTGAATTAAGGCATTTCTGAAAAAAAAGCTTTGGAAGAAATTTGTATCTATCTGATGGGAATACTTACGTTTAACTAAAAGTTCGTGCAACATTAAATAAAAATGTAAAGACAGGGTGATATTTTTAATTTTATTTTATCAAATTTTGAGGATAATTGTCAGTATTAGTTATACTCAGTTCGATTCTTTCGATACAATTTGCTAAAAGTTTTCTGACGCTATTTTCAAAAAAAATTTTAGGTACCTTGAAAATCGCATAAGCTAATCATATTTCATTTATTTGATCAGTTAAATTACGTTCGATAGAATTAGTTAGCTAAAAATTACATAGTATCAGGCCTGACGAATGCGATGGATGTAACATTATATTGATATCTTCTTCTGTCATATAAATAACAACAGTGGATGCGTATAAAGTCAACAATGGTCGTCAAAGGATTTGGTGCATTTTAAACCTGATGCATCTGTTTGTTCCCATATTGCATTAACAAAAGGTTTCGGCTCATTTTTAGTACAATACTTGTGACCTACAGTATTGCCTTTATCTACACTATGTGTAAAAACAAAGACCATTTGGTTAAAAGAACATACCAAATAATGTTTTGCTTAAGGCCTCCCCCCCCTCAAAAATCGATCTCAGCCCCGGCTCGTAAGAATCGCATGAAATTTTCAGTATATGTTGGGGTTATGATAGATAAGCTATGATAAAATTTTCAGCCCGATCCTACGACGCATCAGCGAGATAACGGCCAAAAAAGGGTAAAAAATAGCACTTTTTATTTTCAAGATTCCTCTGTGGAACTTTATTGAACTTATAGATTTTTTTTTTGTTTGAAAGAGCGTCAAAAAATTCAGACACTGTGAGAGCCCGTTTTTTTTCAATGTCACTTTTTATATGAAAAAAATCGATAGAAAGGTCAATGTCTCAAAAAACTACTTGAAAATATGGGAAAAGTGGTATATTTGTCCTTTTTTGTACTAAAATTGAAGGTAGATTTAAAAAAAGGAGCCTCACAGTGTCTGCAGCTTTCGACGCTCTTTCAAACAAAAAAAATTTAAATGTATTCATCGAGTCTCGGTCGAGAAATCTTGGAAATACGACCAAAAAGTTATAAAACGAGAAAAAATGAAAATATTTTTCGTTTTTTTGAAAATAAACATGGTTTTCAAGAAGACGTTAACGAAAATCATCAAAAATTTTGGCCAAAAAACGGATATTGGATAAAAACTCATATCTTATCTGAAAGATCTGAAGACGAGCTATCTTTCCATGCATTTATCTAGATTTCGAAATTTTTGACGAAAATTGACTTTTTTTGAGGGGGGAGGCCTTAAAATTCGCCTACATGAACGATAGCCTTTGACGATTCATCTTCAATAAGCCAACTAGCATCAGATGACCTATAACTAACCTATATAGAATAAATTCATATTCTATCACTAGTAATACTAGAACGTAACTAACATGATCAGACAAAATTTTTCTAAATTTTTAAAACAAATAATATATGATTAGTTTATGCGGTCTTCAAGATATCTAAAAATTTTTTCGAAAATGGCTTTAAAAAGACTTTTAACAAATTGTATTGAAAGGATCGAACTGATTATAATTTATACTGGCAACTCTCCTCAACATTTGATAAAATAAAATTAAAAATATCTTCTTATCCTTATATTTTTATTTAACGTTGCATGAACTTTTGATTAGACCTAAGTATCATTCTCTTGGATTTTCGTGTAGCCTCTTTGCTGATCGACTTCTAAGCTTCTTTCAACAAATCAATGAATATTTTTACAAGACTGAATTGAAAATTACTGTAACATTGTAAAATATACTCATACAATAAAGATTTATGTTCGTATCGTCTAACATTAAAACATTGAAATCAAAAACAGAGGCCTGTAGGGTACGACATTTTATTATTGATAACATACTGTGTAAAAGCTTTGATAATCTGATTCTACCCTGCCTTGTCCTATCAGAGTAGGACATTCATCAGGAAGTCACCTACTATAATGTATAGAAACAAAGTAAATTTCATGTATTGGAAGTACTAAACCAAGTAGATGACCGTAGATTGAGTCGAACTGTTTATTCCATTACAGATTTATCATCAATATTTTATCAACATTTTTAGAGATGAACAATAAAGAACTTCGTACAAACAATAGCATGTACATTTCAGTTTATTTATTGATTGAAAGAAAACAGTTTGTAATTTTTACTTATCAATGATGAATGTCACTAACTGATACATTCCGTTTGAGCGTACGTTTTGCTCATAAATAGGACTCATAACGTAGGTAAAAATATTATGAGGAGATATTTCATTGATGTTTTATTGCAGAAAAACAAGATTCTCGATGTTAACGTTTTTTTTTTCTAAACTCGTCTCATATACTGTTACTTGTTATAGAAATATGAGTTACATCTGAGTTGTTGACCAAGGTATGTACAATTCAAGCGAAGGATATACAAAACTGAAATGTTTTTATTAAGAAAATGAAGAGAGATCTATAACTCATCAATTTAGATATTATTCATATTTCTACAGCAAGCAATAATGTATTAATCGAGTCCGGAAAAAAGTTCAGTACATGAAACTGCTCTTTGACTAAAATAAGAAAATAGGAAAAATTAATATAAACACTGTATTATCATATCCAACAAAGTATGAATGGAATGAATCCGTTTAGAGTTTTATATATACTATGGGCAAAATCTGGACTTAGTGATGTGCATCAAGTAGAAAATTTTCTTGTTAGACATAACATATCTTTTATTTATTGCTATAGCTCTAAAGTAGAATATATATATATATATATCAAAAATTTATCACTTTCAGTATGATAAATTTTCACATTTGAAACATGGTTCAATGACTTTATTCTGAACCGTTTATTGTGATATTTTCAACTATTTTTTTAATAACTATTAAATAAACAATCACAATAATAATTAAAACAAAGTTCTAATTTTATTTTTCTCTTATAGAACTAATCTAAAATATAAAAAATAATTGCGTTTCTTATTATAAGTGAATCAAAAGAAAAAGAGATGTTTATTGATATCCTTCAAAAATAAAATCAGATAAAATTCTTTTATATTCATTTGAAGAAAAGAATAAATACATAATAGACGAAACCAAGCGCCTATAGATTGATTAGAAAGATTATTTTATGTTTAGAAATTCAACTATTTTGCTACCGATATTACTTGATCGATAATTATGCTGTCAAATTTAACATTGATATCTATTATTCATACGATTATCTTCATACATTATTTAGATCATTCGTCATGGGAAAATCTCTTCTTTTACATAATCAATTAAATGATATGTATTCTATGTAAATGAATATTAATAATTGATAAGTTTTAAACATTAATTTAAAAGTTTACCTTTATACTAATAATAAAAGATTTTATAAATCGGTCGAATATTTAATGTTTCATTCCATCATTCTCTTATCAATCACAACATTGTGTATATTTATTTATTTTAATATGAACATAAAATAATGTTGATCAGCAAACCTTCTCTCGCATATACTCAACTTCTTCTAAACCTTCAAACAGAGTAGCATAAAAAAAATTTTGCACAATCATTAGAAAGTATTATTTAATCACAGAGTATCAGATGGAATTCTTCCTGCGAAAGAACAAAATGGAAAGTATGCGAAGAATTTATAATCATTCTTTAAGAATCCGATCGTAAGTTAAAGAAGCACTGAATATAATTTTGTAGTTAAAGAACGGCTCATTCGGATACTTTAGTGATAAGTCTACGTGCGTTACGAAAATATTTCTTGATGAAACGGAGGCAATTATCCTTTCACTTTCTTTTTCAACTGATTACTACTATAAACTGCAGAGTGTGATTATAATTTCACAATACATATCTTCAAGAAAATTTATTGAAGTCTACCAAATAGTACATATTCTTTATAATTTTTTATAGCTGAAAAATGTCTTTTAAATATATTGAAAACTCTGATATGAATTAACTAAACATACAAATAATTGTTAAATTGTTTTCTTCTTAAAATTTGGATTCAGCGTATTTTTTTAGTTTTTGATAAATCGATATTTATATTACACATTATTATGATTGCCCTGTACATTATGTGGTTATCTAATAGAAGAAAAAAAGATTTTAAACAAGTAGATATTATAGCACATGATTTCTTTTATTTTATATTTAACTTCAGTATAGAATAGTAATCAATGATTTATTTATTCATCAAGAAATAACTTAAATACTCAATACAAGCTGATAGATTCAAATAATATTCCATTGGTTGATAAAATAATTTGATAAAAAAAAATTATTTTCGTTTTCATTAATGATTGGTTATCATATACCAATCGTTTCTTTTTTTTCTTTTTTTCATCTTCTTCCTTTTTTTCTATTCAATCAATAACGAAGATAATAATGATGTTAATGCTCGAATGATTTGTGAGAGAAAGGTGAGACCGAATGATGACACCCGTCAAACGAATGAAACATAAAACAAACCTAATATATACAAACGTATACGAAGATTGCACCTATTGAATAGTGTTTGTCGGCGACACAGGAGAAAATTGAAAATGAGCAAGTAGGAGGAAGAGCATGTGTATATACTTCTCTATCATTTAGTTAGGTAAATTTTCTTGCTTCATGTCTATTGATGATGATGTTTAATACGCGTGAAACTCACATTTCGCACTTTGTATATGAAAAAAGGCCGACCTGGACACAGTTTATTAACTATCGAATAAGACGACATTTCATTTTCAATTTTTTTCTTGATCGTGTTTCATCATTATAAACAAGAAGAGAAAAATATCTATCGCCAATCCCCATCTTTTATACATACTAGTAACGGAGAAGCCGATTTAAGCGAGAGAAAAAGGCCAAAAAACGTTAAAAAAAACCGAGCAAATTATCTGTTATCATATGCTTTAGCGTATCATCATCGTACATATTTTTTATAATAATATTAAAAACGATGCTTGCAAATTCGACTTCAATACCAACCACAAATCGAATAGCTAATTCAACTTCATCATGGTCTCATCCATCTCCACCAATGATTTATCCTTCACATCCTTTCAGTTATGAAGGTAATTGTAGAAAAAAGTTTTCTAATAAAATACTTAATAAATATAATTCTGAATTTATGATCATCTTAAACTTGAATTACTATTTTACCCTTTTTTTTTTTAAATACTAGACTTAGTGATTTTTTCGAAGATTTCTTTTAATTCATTCATTTTTCTAATCGTAAATTTTTTGTTTTATAAGTGACAATATCTTAGCATATCAATTTCCGATTTATTTATAATTGTGTATTTAATTTTTTAATAGGACAAGGTCGTGTAAATCAATTGGGTGGTGTATTCATTAATGGTCGACCATTACCCAATCATCTTCGTATGAAGATTATTGACATGGCGGCACAAGGTATTCGACCTTGTGTTATTAGTCGACAGGTACTAAAACATTTCTTATTCGATGATTATTTCATTTATTTTTATTTAATAAAGTTACGCGTTTCTCATGGTTGCGTTTCAAAAATCTTAGCACGTTATGCAGAAACAGGTTCGATTAAACCCGGTTCAATTGGCGGTTCAAAACCACGAGTTGTAACTGCTGATATTGAACAAAAAATTGATGAATATAAAAATGCTTATCCACATGGAACAATGTTTGTTTGGGAAATACGAGAAAAATTAATACGTGATGGTGTCTGTAAACCAGCATCATTACCAAGTTTAAGCACATTAACACGAATGTTACGTGATTCTGATAATAATATTGATGAAAATAATCATACAGATGAACAATCATCAATAAATATGATTGAACAAAATGAAGATTTAAAAGATGATAAAAGTAAGTTGAAATTGTATTTATATATATATATATATATTTATCTAAGAGAATTTTAATAGATAATATTCGTTGTGATAGTACAGAGAAAACAAATAATAATGCAACAAAAGGTCGGCGATATCGTACAAGTTTTAGTCAAGATCAAATTGAACAATTAGAACATGTTTTTCAAAGAACACATTATCCTGATGTACAAGCAAGAGAAGATTTATCAAGACGAACTGGTCTTAGTGAAGCTCGTGTTCAGGTAGTCATTAGATAATTAATAATAAAGTAAATATTTTTAATAATAATTGATAGGTATGGTTTTCCAATCGTCGAGCTCGTTGGCGAAAAATCGCTTCTGTTCATCATCAGCATCAACAACAATTACATCATATACCATCTGCTACTAGTCCAATAATGTTTTCTACTGGACCTACCGCAACAAGTAGTGTTAATATTCCAGGACAATCAAACTTATCTTCTCGTGTTCATTTTACTCCTTTATGTTTACCAGCAACGGATATGTCATCATCAGCTACTTCTCACTTTACATCATCGTCAATTTTTCATCCACCAATCGAATGTAGTAGTAGTACAAATCCAACGGCTATTCTATTTGGTAATCAACAACAACAGCAACAACAATCATCTCTTTATACTCGATATACTAATGGTCTGTCTCTATTGATAATATTATTTGCTAAAATTATTAAAATTAATTCTGTTTTTTTATATTTAGATTACGAAAATATTTATCGATCAACAGGAACATTTTCGTATTCATCTACAAATCCAAATAATATGATGATGTCTGGACAAGTTCTTCCGCAACCACATCCACCAGCAACTACATCTTCATCATCTTTTTATACACCGAACATGTTTGATATTCATAACGTTTATGTGTAAACTTTGTTAGTTTTGTTTTTTGATTAATTACGAATACATGATAGTAGTTAAAAATATTATTTTGCTCTCCTATTCTTCCTATCAATGAGACAATATCTCAAAATTTTAACAGACTATGATAACATATTTTCACAAAAACATGTTTATTTTCGAACCAAATTATAAACAAACTGTCTATCCATTAGTTTTTCTAGTAAATGATTTCACCCATATTTCAAGCTTAAATAATCTACTTCTTGTTTTCTTTTAGATGAAATACGTTTGAGTTCACATAGATATCTAAAACAATTTGATATAGCTAATACTTCTACCAATAATAATAGAATGTTAGCTATAAGCCGAATAATAAAAAGAAAGTAATACTACAAAGTAATGAACTCATAAGTATACAATACTTTATAAAATAGCATCTTAAATGACCTGATTATTTTGTAGAACTAATAAAGAGTTTTTCATGAGTAACGACCCCTTTTTTTTGTTGTTCTTTCTATCTTTGTCATATTCAACCGGGGACAGATATTCAATATAGATTCTTAACCAATATCATCTCAGCTATCAATAAAAAAAAATTATATTAAAATTGCAGGTATTCTAAAAGAGTATTACATCGATAAAGATTTTGAAAAAAATGCAAGTCACACTATCAGAAAGTAAGAGAGATGTTTACAAATACTAAGAAAGTAATTATTTATAGAGAACAAATAAAAGGATGCTTTTGAAAAAAAATTTATCGATGTAGTTCTCTCTTAGAATTCAAGCAAATTTAATATAATTTTTCTGGATTATTAGTTAAGATGATGCTCTTTAAAAATCCATATTGGATATCTGTCCACGGGTTAAATATGACAAGGATAGAAAGAAAACAGAAAAGGGGTCGTTACTTATGAAACATTCTTCACATGATCTTGATTATATTTTGCATTTGAGCATTGTTTGTCTTTCCTGTTTACAACAGATACGAAATATTATTCAAGTTTCTTATATATTCGATATTTTATTGACATATTTTTATTTAAAATATGTATCAATGTACAATTTTCTCTGTGATAGTTTCATGAAATAAAAGCAATTATTCACAATAAATATAAAAATCTAATCTATATTACATGATTAAATATATCCTGCCGAAAATGTGAATGTATTAATATATGTTTACATAAGACTATTGTATAGACTGGTTTATAAAAAGCAGAAAAGTATTTTTATGTATATCCTATTATCTTTTACTAAGTCTCGCCGGAAGTTTGGATATATATATATATAGTACCAGACGTACATAAGTATTATCCATATTTTATTTAAGTCGTCGTTATAAAAAGATATTTTCAGAAAAATTCCATATTTTGAAAGTGCTTGAAGATATATATCATACTGTATATTTATGTTTCATCATGCGCTTCTATGCTAAAAGTAATTAAATGTAACGAAGACATCGTCTTTATCGAGTTCCCACGCATTTATTTTTATCACTATTATCCTGATTAGTTTTAAAGTCTTCATCAAGATAAAGATACAACATTTTAACCGGCTATATTGTCAAATAAAATTTGAAATTGTCCATTGTCTCATATACTTATCTATTGTCTAACATTAGTTTATTAAGAAAGTAATTTGAATATGATTAACGTGATCTTAATTTACAACTGTATAAAAATTGTTTTTTTAGCTGTATCTTTTAAATTCTAATTAGTATAGGAACAGTTTTTGAAAAAACATTATAAATTCTGATAGCACTTGAAATTCTCTATCATCTAGTACCTTAAAAACATTCCAATTTTAATAATTTTCGAACTAATATTTCAAATAATATGAATGAATTCGTATCTATAGAAATGCATTCTAGGTCATATACTGTCAACAATATTTAGATTTAGACTATCATATAAACAATTTATTCAAATATGTCGTACAACAAACGATATATTGTTGTTAAAAATATGTTTAATTGGTAATCATCGAAAAAATAACATCCTTTTAAAGAATGCAGAATATGCGTATATGAAGGCAAACAAAATATTTGTGAGCTTCTAGAAATTTCTCGTATAAATTGTATTGAGTGCATGAGACGTCCATAAAGTATCTTACAAAACACATATTTAATTTATTTAGATAAATAAAAAAAAATAATATTTCACAGCAATACCAGAATTAATGTAAATCAATATCATTCAAAAACGTTAGTCAGAAAATTATTACAAATTAAAAGTATTCAAAATATAGGATAATGAAAAATTTGCATGCACACTCCGAATATATAATTATTTAAAAAAAAATTTTATAAATTAATTGTGATAGAATTCAGGTTATGATGACTTGATAATGGAAATCACTTCATTATACTAAATTTATCTTCTAATATATAAAGACAAGACAAAACATGAAATTGATACAGACGCGTTGTGAACATATAATTAAATTTTAAAGAACATTATATAATAGCTACAATGTAATTAAAATAAAATCTGTAGCTATTAATTTTCAAGCAAATATAAATACATGTTAAAGTAAAATAACTTAAAAGTATCATTCAGCAAATCTTTTCATCATCTAATTAAGATGAAGAGTAAAATGAAAAATAGTAAGATAAAATGCTAGAAGAATATATAAAATAATATGTTAGAATGTATGTGAACTAGACACTTTTCATAATGAATTTCCTGTAAAATACTCCATTCAGAAAAAGTTTTTTTTTTTTAATATACAGAATGTCAACAAATGAAATGAATACTACTATAAATTATTCAATGACATCTTCGGTTAAGTTTGTTATACTGCTTGGATTTCAAATTCCTTCAATTCTAATATCACTTATAATCTTTATCTATTTTATTTTTAATCGTACTGCTCGTACGACAAAGCAAAATCATTCTATACTTGTTTTACTTGTAATTAATTTTCTTCAAGTAATGACTGATCTTCCTATGCCAATGAGTTTCTTTCGTTTGAATGGTATTGTTCAACCTACGACATCAGCTTATTGTATATGGTGGACATGGTATGAATTTTCTTTAAATACTACTAACGGTTTTCTCATGGCTTGGATCTCTATTGAACGTCATATATTAATCTTTCATAATACTTTCCTTCAAAATATTAGAATTTGGAAACGACAATTACTTCATATAAGTCCATTAATAGTTTGTTCTTTATGGGGACCTTTGTATTATATTATTACAATTATTATTAGTCCTATGTGTACAAGTACACGATATTTTGATGCGCTTTTATGTGGTATGCCTTGTTATTTGTTAACACATTGGGGTACATTTGATCTTTTTTTTGATGTTATATTTCCCGTATTAATTATTTTCATTTTTAATCTCGGTTTATTTGTACGTGTTATTTATCAACGTATGATTATTGTTGGTCGCATTCAGAATAATTGGCGACGACAAAGAAAAATGGCTTTTCAATTAGGAATTATTTCTTTTGTTTATTTGGTTGTTTGGATTCCATTATCAATTATTCAACTTGGACAAATCTATATCGATTCAAATTTTCTTCTTCAATATATGGACACTTTTAATTTTCTTGTTTATATTGTACCACTCATATTACCTATGCTTTGTCTCATGTCAATGCCTGATCTTATTAAAAAATTAAAATCTCTTATATTCAGACGACAACATGCAGTTATAATTCCATTGAATGATACATTCGGTCGACCGAACAATATCAATGGACGATCAACGGCTACTGCTGTCGCAAAATTTTGACTTTTTTATTATGAGATTAAGATTTTATTCTGTTTAATTGACTAATAAACATCTTAATATAAATTCATCAATAATATATTTCAAAATATTTCTATAGAAAAAAATTTTGATATAACAAAAATTGTTCACATATTCATTATTTTTTATTGAATTCAAAAAATAAAAACAAATAATTTTCTTTTTAATTAAGCATAAGATGATAACCATTGTTGATCATACATCTATAAAATAAATAAACTAAATAGAAAAAATAAATTAAATAATATTTACCGATACTTGATTATTGTTATTATTATTTGCTATTCGTTCTCTTATATCATCAAGTCTTAAAAGTAAAAAATTATATTTAAATAAATTGAGAAAAAAAACTAAAATAATATATTATTTTTTTACTTTCGTTCAATATTTTGTAATGCAACTTCAATTTGATCTTTCTTTCCATGTTTTAATATATACCTCCAATAATCATCAGCTATTGCACTTTCACGTCGCATGGTATCAGTAACTATTATTAACAAAAATAAAAAAATAAAATAAAAGTCAAGACTTTCTTTCTAATTCAATTTCTATTAATCAATTTTACTTTTCAAATTTTCATTCTTTTTATTTTCTTGTGTATTAATCGATTCCATTTCGAGAGTTTCACTACCAACTATAAAGAAAAGAAAACAAAGATAATTTATAAGCTATATGTACAATACTGGATCATATTTTTTGGACAATTTTGTTTTGCATATAATTATCTTATAAACTTAAATTTTAAGACATGATTTGTATCAAAATTACAGACGTTATCTTATTCTATATCTACAGAAAATTTCACCTCTAAATGTTGAGTTATAGTGAAACTATACATATAACAACGACTAATAGTCAATTTCTGTTAAATTATCTCTCGTAAAAAAAAGCATTTTATTTCATAGTCATTTTGCTTCTAGAAATTTTTAGTTGTCAAAATATCGCTCGTCTTCTTTTCTTTCTGAACGTTTGTGGAAAAAGATAATTCAATTTAAAACATGGTTTAATAGAAATTGACTATTACTTATTGTTATATGTTCTTTCATATTTGTAAATGAAACTTTCTGTTCATATAGGTTAGACAACAGCTGTAATTCTGATATAAGTCGTGTCTAAAAAGCTAACCTTTTAAAATAGTTATATGCAAAACAAAATTGCCCAAATAATATTATTTAATATTATATATAAAATACCGCGTCGACAACCATGGTAACAATTGACGAGTATTTTAATTAGATATTTAATAGCAATGAATACATAATATAAAGTATTGAATGGTGGTGGTAATAGAGGTTTATCCATATATTCAACAACAAGTAAGAACCGTTCATAACGCCATATTCGATGAGATTGATTTTCAACATTTTGAATTGTAACACTATAATAAATAAAATAATTAATTTAAATATCTCTTTAACTTTTTCTTCTTACTTAAATAAAGCAACAAGTACATTAAGAAGGAGTACATTGGCAATAGCAAGAAATAATATAGCTAATACAAAAGCTACAGCTGAATATGCATCTGTACCATCTGAGAATGAAAAAATATATTCTAATTAATAAATTTTATTTTTAAAATATTTTTTTTACCAATTGGATCAACTTGTCCAAAAACTTTCCAAACACCATAATTTGTAACATCACGTAATAATTGCCATGTCCATAAACCACTTCCTCCACCTGCTACTGTAATATTATATAATGAACCATCATCATCATAATACCAATTAACTTGATCTTTTGTAGTAATTAATGACCATGATGTTATTGAAAATCCAAGTAAAAATATCAGAATAAAACAAACAAAAAATAAAAGATCTTTCATCTATAATAAAAAAAGGAAATAAAATTTCGAAGTTGAATTAAATAAGAAAATGTTCTTAATTACTAACTGTATTAAATATCATATTCAATTTTGGTCCTAATTTTTCATAAGCAGCAAATAGATGCAATGTTCGTATATACCAAAGTATTAAATCAACACACATAAATATTCTTAAAATAATATTACAAAAAAATATATAATTATATCATAAATTAAAAAGAAAATGTACTTTGATATAGTAAAAAGTGATTCCAATACAATAAATCGTGTAATAAAACCAACAAGATATACAATAATTGCAAAAACATCAATTACATTCCATATTTGAGATATATATTCACGTTTTGACTTCGAGAAGATAAACTAAAAAATAAATCAAATAATTTATTTTCTTAATAAATATATATATATATATATAAATGAGTATTACTTGACGAATTTCTTCTGTAATTAAACTCCATATGCAAATATGAAGAATTATTTCTGTTGCTGGTAATTGTAAATGATTAAAACCAGATCGACGACCATTATAATTATTTAATGGAAAATAATCAACAAGAAGTACAAAACTGAATAGAACAAGGAATGTAACAAAGAATATCTAATTAAAAAAAAACGAAAATAAAAACATAAATAAGAATATCTCGAAATTAACCTGCATATAATAAGACTTGGCTTAATATTTCAATTCAACTTTCATTCACTTATAAGTTACAGAAGAGAATCAATAGTACTCAATTATAGAATAAGAATTTCGTATTCTTTTTAAATATATCTTTAGAATTTTGTTCTGCCTTATCACTACTTAACTGCAAGAAAATATCTGAATAAATAGAATGTGTCGCTTACATTACATTACATCCAATAGACTTTTTTTTTCTACCATTTGTAGTTTTTCTAATAAGTATTTTGAACTAGTTTTCATTTCCTATTGTCGTAAAAAGATTAATACACTATAAAATCATGTGTTATAATAAGCTACAATTCAAAATAATTAAAACTCGTAGACATTTTCGACATGCTATTCATTATTTAAGATGGCTATTTTAAAATAATCATTTTTTTGTGAATTTCACTATTTAAAATGCAATACATATTGATGGTTTATATTGGTACTGTGGAAGCGAAACAAATTAGACATTCTTATAGAGTGAACTCTATTCTATAGTTTGAATTGATGCAATTATAATCATAATAGAAAAAATTTCGTACAGATGAAGTTTTTGTTTTGGTTCTCATGAGAGATTTGCTCTTCATCAATCAACTTTAACACACAAAGAAACTTTGAATATTTTTTTTATAAAGGATATAAAATGACTCATTCTAGCTGATTACTTTTGATTGTCTGCTACGACCTATACATGAATGAAAACCGAACAAAGATATTCTGCAAAAGTATTTTTACATGCATGGTATATGATTAATCTTTACCATATAATAATAAAATCGTACAATTGGTGCTTCATAAAAATATCGTATTTTTTCTGACAATATAACACGATCTTTGCTGTGACGTTTATCAGGTCTTTTAAAATATCAGTAAATATTAAAATAAGACAATTATTATTTTTCTTACTCAACAGTATCACGAATTGTTGTAGGTTGAGTAGGCTTTGAATGATCTCGAGGACTTCGAGCTATCTTTAAAAAATCTATTTAATAAATTAATATTTGTTTTAAAATTTTTTTTCACTAACCTTTTTATGTTTTTGTACATAAGGTAAAAGGAAACAAAATATTGGAAATAAAGGAAGGAATAATGAACAAAGAAAAATCTAAAATATAATTGATTTTATATTTTATTTTATTTTATTTTTAAATATATACTTTAAAATTAATATTATTTCGTTTGTAATTAATATATCCAAACCTATAAATTTTTATATATTTATTTTTTATAAAATGAAAAAAAGAACTAAATTCTATATTACCATTCGTTATCAAGATATCTTTGAACACATTTTGATGCAAGAAATGATCTACCATCAGCTTTTCCAGCTAATTCTAATGGCATAACTGCATAAAATGCAGCAACAGGTCGTTTTAAAAGATCAACAGCAAAATTTTCTTCACTATCAAAACATCGATCAATAATTGCCATTGCATGCATATCAAATTGACTAAAAGAAGTTAATCTATCTTACTGTTCTAAGAAAAAAAAAACTATTTAAATTACTTAGCATTATCTTCATATTGTTGTTTTGTATCTGAATCAAGTGTTAATCGTGCTGCTCGTCGATAAATATATGCACCAAATAATGGCGCTACTGTTGGACTCTAAAGTCAACAAAAAAATCTTTATCTTAGATTTGATTAATTATTTAAATCTTACCCAAGTTTTTGAACAAAGATATGTTGCAAGTTCAAATCGATCAAGAAAAGTAGCCCATAAAAATACATCACGTGGACCATCTTCATCTAATGGATCATTATCATCTAATGCCTGCATCTTATTGTACATCTTTTGAAAACCCTAGAACGATTGTTGTTCTTTTAAATAAAAAGAATACAATAGATTAAATTTTTCTTTACTATTAAGTGTCGAAAATAATCTTCATAATAGTCATCTTTTGTTCGTAATTCATGTTTTCCTTTATGTTTAATAAGTAATCGATTACCATGCTAAAAAAAAACAAAAACCAAGATTTGTAAAAATGACTTTTTTATTATTTTTAAATAAACATACAATAGATGTCGAATACAGATGTTTAAGATCTGCATTTGTTAATTTTTCGAGTGATATACCATATTCAATAAGTAATTCAACAAAATTAACATGACCACGACGAAGTGCATCGACAAGAGCACGACGAAGATCATCTTCCTTTTATTTATTATAAATAAATAATAAAGAACAAACTAAAGAAAAAAGAAAAAAATAAACATACTTTCCATTTAGATATGGTTGTATCTGTAAGAAGATGTCTTTGTGCATAATCGAATTTATACCATGCCTCAAAAAATATAATAATAAAAATTTTTATTTAATAAATTATTCTTTTAAATATTACTATAGATAATTTAAGTTCGATTATGCGACGATGTTGTTCATTATAATCATCAGAAGATTGTGCAGCTAATAAAATAGAATAATCTTTTAAAAAGAAAAATATTAACGAAAAATCCGATACCATTAAATAAGGCTTCTAGAATAGCATTTTCAAGATTACCATGATGTCGTTTACTATCGAATTTAAAAATTGTTACAAGTTGTTTATGTTTACTTAATGTTGTACATAAAGCATTGCTAACTTCATCAATCCAATCATTATCAGTTCGTGCTTTTGCTAAACTTAATTTATCAAAAAAGATAATTATTATTTTATTATTCTTATAATGGTAAAACTTACATCGCACTAACATCTGTTTCTCGTGGACGGGCTCGAGCAAAACCTGTCTGTGGTCGTGATGTAGGTCCAGTATTACTACCAACCTCACCATCAGAATAACAAGCATGTAATTCAGCAACTAGATCAGCAGCACGACCTGAATCCTGTGAAAAAGAAAACTAAGATTTGTTTAGATTATTAAGTTTTTTCTATACTTTAACAACTACAACAGGAGTTTTTGATTCAAGTGCTTCAATAATCGTTCGAATCGATGATTTTCCACCTTCAAGCAAAACCATTACAATAGGTATAAGTGTTTCTACGGGTTCTTCTCTTGCAGCATCTATATTGATATGTCGTGAACGTGTTTCAATTTCTGCTCGTAATTGAAGAACATGTTCAGATTTTGCTGAACCATCATCAAATAAGAAAAAATGAGTATGATTTGGTTCTAAATCACATTGTTTCTCTATTTTTTTAGGAACAACATAATTTCGAACACAGTATTGATCACCTATATCCTAAATTTAATTTAAAAATAAAATAATTTTTTCTCTTTAAACAAGTTATTTAACTGACCATACGAACAGAATGTAATGTTTGAGATTGATGTTGTTTCATGAATGAACGTGTTGATTTAGAACTATTCATATTTATCGAAGGAGTAGGTGGTCGATCATCGAGTTGATCTTTTCCAGCTGTATAACCCCAGCTAGCAATGCCAATACAAGGTATATCAAGACCATGTTTTCGATTTTTATAGCGATAATTATTAAGAGCTTCACCAACTTCTTTAACAACACCAGCATTTGTACCAGCTGTAATTATCCATGCATCTATTTAAATGAACAATAATTATTAATGATTTATATTAAAATTAAATAAATAATTTTACTTGTAGTAACAGCAGCAGCAACTAAACCACGTTGAAAAAGTTTTCTAAGACGTGCTGGCATATCACATTTTTTTGCTCCACCAGTGACAGATATTATTAAATCAGGTGCTGATAAATCCCAACCTTGTTGCATAAATTTGACAACTGTTTCAGCATCTATATTAAGACTTAATCGTATATATTGTGAAAGACGTGAGGTAGAATCAAGTTCATTCGTATCAAATTTCATAAAACCATATTGTTGAGTTAGTTGATTTGGACTAATAAATAAAAAGATATTTTACTATTATTAATGGAAATATTCGTAAACTTACGGATCAAATTGACAGATCTTAAATTTTTCCACTGCCTAAAATATTTAAAAGAAAATCATATAATGATTTAATTTTCTTATTTTCTCAATTACCGTTCTAACTTTTCGCATTCGATCAGCAATTTCCGTAGCCATTTTTTTTTTGTTTTCAATTAGATCATTTAAATTTCTTTTTGTTTTGAACAAGTTAAGTATCAAAAAAAATATAATAATTTTAAAGTAAAAGAAGAGAAGAAATTATATGAAATTCATTTATATATATGCACGGCATTGTCATCGGTTTGTATTAAATAGAGTTCTCTTTTTTTTCTTTTAGTGAAAAAAAAATACGAAAGAAAAAGAACATAGTTATTTGCCATGCGACAATTTACATTGTTCTTCTTTATACAAAACAAAATAAATATAATCAAGATGTTGTGGTAACCAATTCAGTTGTCAGCTACACACTTGCTAACTAGGAGTTTATCGTCCAATAAAATACTTCTTATGCATATTTTTAGTTAATGTTGAAATAAGAAAAAGAATGAAAAATTCTTTATTTATTTTGTATGACAAAGAATGAATGTAAGTATAAAGACATACAATAATGTGTTGATAAGAATATATTTTTAACTTAATGATTTTCATTCAATTATAATACAGAAAATTTTGTTAATTTTTTATTTAGAAAATATTATTAATACTCATTTTATTTTTTGAATTAATATCAAGTTGTATAATATCGCAATTATCATCAATTTTGAACATTAATATAATATTCTTAGCTGTCTATGTGAAACTAATAGCTAATTGAATGAAACAGTATGACACGAAGAGTCGTTAAACATTTAGTGATTTCATGACAGAAAGATGTTTCCTTTTTGATTATAAAAACACGTTAATAGTATTACAAAACTGAGGTGTTTTCATGATTAAAAAAATAGTATTTTTTTCGTTCAATTGTTAAATTTTAAATGGAATTTACTGTGTAAAAACATGTTAAGTAACCTAGTATATGGCACTTCAAAATTTCCTACATGATGTTATTGACAACATATATAATCAACTTTCTTCATTGGTCAATATCTATGTAGGTTGCATTCATTTAATTAAAAAATACTAACTAATCAATTCAATAATGGATGTTCTTTCTATTACGATACATGCACAAATCTTATTGCTACTAGACTTGTTTAGCAATAAATAGAATGTATTTTTTTATAATTTTTACATCAAGAATTAAAGGAATTTTTGTCTTTTATGTGTTAGAAATTTTTTTCATATTGTTAGACAGACATGATGAAATTAATACATATTTTACTTGTTGTTTATGACATTTCTATTGCCTATCAATATATTTTATATTCTATATTTACTTTAATCCTTTAATTACCAAAATTCTAAATCCAAAACACTTATTTTTCATTCTTTTGATTTTCGAATAAACCGCAAACACAAGGATACCAATATATGATTCTTATCATCATGTGATGACATTTGAGAGTATAGAGTCATTTTTAAAATGGCGATCTGAATCAGAATGTTTACTTAGTAGACTCGATGATTTTCTCTAAGACTACTTCTAATAAGCCGTAAGTTCTAATAAACATTAGAATTCAAATAACTAGCAGCTAATTTAATACTAGATGGAAATTATCTGAATCAGCAATTAATTATGCTTATTTTTTTATTACCTAACTTAGAATTCAGCCACGTAATTTTAATCATAAATTAAATTAAGTTATAGATGGCAAAATAATTTAAATTAATTGAATTAAGCTAAAAACTATTTCACTTGCTTCTCCCTTTGTTTAATCTGTTTAAAAATATTTTAATGTAACGAAGCATTCTAACGAATTTTTTAATAATATATGCTTGTAGGCAGAATAGGTTTCAAGACTTATAGCTGCCATGCAATTTCTTACTCAATGACAATGGTGTACATGTTTTTTTGCTTTTTTGAGGTAAATAAAAAATCCAAGTGTTAATTCTATCACAATGATTGAATCCACAAAATAACGATGAGTTTTTCAAGTGAATCGATACTACTGTTATCTATCGTCGTATGTACTCATTTTACATGTGTATAGGTAAAAAAAATGAACGAATACAAAACATTTTGGATACTATTTTATATTTGACACAATGTGTTATAAAAATGCATGATCTAATATATATAAAGCGAGGCAAGAAATATGATTTATTTTCTATATACTTATATAAGCGAAATTTTAGCCTTAGTGGCATGGTCAAAATATCAGAATCACGATGAAAATATGGATAATAAGAAATTATACTCACATATAGGTCATACTTTCATCTAAATTGAGTATTATATAAAATGTGTCAGTAAACTAGTGATTTTTTTAAAAGGAATATAAAAAGATTTTTTGGTGAATAATATAAACTTTAAATCTTCCTCAGATAATGTCTTAATTTTAGTTGATCAAAAAAATGTAATATTATATTGATGAATACATGTCATGGAAGATTAAAAATAAAACACTATATTTAATATTAAATAATGTGGCATACTTCGTCAAAAATGCAACCATTCATTTAAGCGTATTACAATGTCTAATATGTAAAAATAAAACGAATATCACGTTCAATGATCAATAGCAAGATAACGTCCGTTAGCAGTGAATCGATGTATAAAGATTGATAAAAAAAATTACATATTGTAACGATCACTCAGAACCTCGTGAAATATAATGATATTTTTCATATAAAATTTCATTATATTTTCATTTAATGTCAACTTTGACGCTAATTTACATGAAAATTCTATCGAATGCCCTTGTATTACTATAATAGAAGGAATTTTTGAACATTTAAATATCGATAGTTCTGACTATATTTTGTTTTTAATTTAGTATAAATTGAATATATCTACATTATATTAAAAAAAAATAAGATATTAAATTTTCATTTTGTTTTTTCTTCATTTTGTTTCAATAAATCACGCCAAAAATCTTCAACTATTGCAAGTTCACGTTTCATTGCATTAGTAATTTTAAGTTGTTGACCAACTGAATTCTCTATTATTTCAATGGTATTCGCCGGTATTTTTTCACCAGGAATTACTTAAATAGTAGAAAATTTAAATTTTAAAATAAATAAATATAAATTAATTACGTGGACTATGATTTCGATATCGTTTCTGACAATATGTGATAAGTCGCCCAATAGGAATTGCAAGACAATATAGTGTATTGAATGGAGGAGGTAATAAACTTTTTTTTCGAAATTCATTAACTAATAAAAAACGTTGATAACGCCATAAATCGTGTGATTGATCTTGTACATTTCCAATAGTAACACTATAAATATATATACAAAATTCAAAAAAAGGAAAAATGTTAAATAGATTTTCTTACTTGAATAAAGCAACAAGTACGTTGAGAAGAAGCACATGAGATATGGTAACAAATAAAATGGCTAAGACAAATGCTACTGCAGAATATAAGTTGTCAGTTTCTATCAAGAGAAATATAAAAATAAATTATTTTTATTAATTCATTACTGTTCATATTGATTTCAAAAGAGTCAGTAGCAAAATAATCTTACAAATAGAGTATTAGACTCCTCAGTGTGCCAACGGGATAGATATATCGATAAATAGTTTGTTTACTTCAGTGACTATGAACTAAACGAAGGATGTTAGATCATTTGAAGAATCTTATTTCTTTTCTCTCCTACAATAGTGTTGATTTGACAAAAATACAATCTTTTTCATTCTATTCGATTCATATAAAAACGATTTTAAAACATAAAAAAGCATTTATATTGTTGGCACACATTAAAAATACCTATCTATCATTAAATAAGAAAACAAAATATGGAAGATATCACCAAAGTCGCTATCATCTATAGATAGGCAAAACTTTATTTTGAGAAACTTACTTTCTTAAAGTTTTTACAAAATTATGATCTTTATATGGTTTATATTTCGCTGAAAAAACGATACAACAATATATTCTTTTCACCAAGTGATAGCCTGTTAAATCTACTAAGAAAAAAATTTTTTAAAATTTAAAAATCTCGTGATTTCTTAATGTTTTGGGAACAAAGTAACTGCGATTTTAAAAAATTGAAATTGAAGAATTCGATCTTGATCTTTTAGAATAATCTGATGATCACTAAGTCTATATAAACAAAAAAAATTATCTTTACCAATGACTTCAACTTGTCCAAAAACTTTCCAAACACCATAATTTATTACATCTCGTAATAATTTCCAACTCCATGAAAGTGTTTTATTATCTGATATTGATATATTCATTAATTGTCCATTATTATTATAAGTCCATGTTACTTGAGATGATGTTATTATTAATGACCATGATGTTATTGAAAAACCAAAAAGAAAAATAAGTATAAAACATACAAAAAAAAGTAAATCTTTCATCTAAAAATTTAAATAATAAATATAATAAGAATGAAAGAGAAATGTATATTAGAACTAACTGTATTAAATATCATAATTAATTTTGGTCCTAATCGTTCATAAGCAGCAAATAAATGAAGTATTCTTATATACCAAAGAATAAGATCAAGACCTAATACAATTCTAAAATAGAAAAGCATATTGAAAGTTTTAATATCTATTCTTTTTTCTTAATCATATGTGATTTACTTTGAAAGTGTAAAAAATCCTTCCATAACTATAAATCTTGTTGCAAAACCAATCAAATAAAGCGTAATAGCAATAATATCAATTATATTTGACATTTCTTCAAAATATTCAACATATGAATGTATTAGAATAAACTTAATAAAAATAAAAAAGAAATAATTTTTTATAAAAATATTCTATAAATAAATTACTTGTCGTAATTCTTCAATAATTATTCCCCATAGACAAATATGAAGGCAAATTTCAGTAATCGGTAATGGTAAATCTTTAATACCTGAACGATATCCATTATTGATATTTAAAGGAAAATAATCAACAAGAAGAACAAAACTGAATAATCCAAGAAAAATAAAAAAAAATATCTAATATATAAGTAAAAAAAAATAATTCGTTAATTATAATCGATATTAAAATTATATACATACAAGATGATAATAAAACCGTACAATAGGCGCCTGATAAAAATAGAAAAACTTTTCTGACCATCGAACATCATATGTACTTTATACAAAAAAAGAATGATAATAAATAAAGAATAAATTAAATAATATAATTTACTTTCTAGGATTTGAATCAGAATTGGGATTTTTAGAACGAGCAGTAGAATTTGGATTGAACTTAAATAGTAATATTATATAATAATCAATTACGATTTTAAGAGAAAATAAATTATTAAATTTGAATGAAAAACAACTTTGCTTGGAAGAATTTTATGTGCAGAGGTCATGAAAATATCTTATTCAGGATTTCGTATACACCAAATCTAAATTCTGTTTCAATGTACGAGATCGAATAGTTCAGACAATATGAAGATTGTAAATCTGCTCGTTATTGAATGTATCAGAAGTTTTCTGATATTTTTATTTTGCATACATCTCGGCATAAATATATAATAAAATCTTAAATTTTGTTTTAAAAGATGCTTTTTTTGTAAAGTTCTACGAGCGTAGTCATAACAAATTTCAATTGACTCGTATCAATAATCTTTTTTATACTAAAAATAGAAAGTCTACATGACAACACAATATCCTATCATCATGAACATATTAAAAAAAATACGGTCGGAAAGGTTATTTGCTTCTCAATAGGGAAGTATACAGTTTACGTAAAGCTTTTTATGATGCATCTTTATAAATAATAATTCGATATTTGATCATCTACTCATGATGAGATATATGCGAAATAAATAATATTGCAAAATTTTTGATAGTTAATAGATCTACAAATTTTCTTACAAAATATACAAACGAAATTTTCATCTTCGTTTCATTGTTTACATTATTACTAACGATCATACTCGTACTCTACAGAATTCTGAAAACTAAATGATTCAATAGCTAACAATATTTATTTGAATTATTAGTTCTATCCATAAATTACTTTTTCTAATTCTATAATTTATTATATAGATTAGTCTTCTTGGAAAAAAAAATCTTTTTTGAGCCAATTAAACGAATTTTTTTCTGTAGAATATAAAAATAAGATGATCAAAATTTGACTTCTGAATTTTATATAAGATACGTACCGGTCGATGCCGATGTAAATAAGGTAAAGTACAGCAAAAAAATGGAAACAACGGGAAAAATAATGAACAAAAGAAGACCTGAATTGAAATCATTATAATGTAGAGATTTTATTATTAAATAAGAAATTAATTACTCGAACATTAATATTATGTCGTTTATAATTAATGTTTCCAAACCTGTACAAAATAATAAATATTGATTTAATCATAGGAAATACATATATATATTAAAATATACCATTCATTATCAAGATATTTTTGTACACATTTTGAAGCAAGAAATGCTCGACAATTTGCTTTTAACGCTAATTTAAGTGGATTTGTATCATAAAATGCTGTAGCAGGACGTCTTAGAATATTAATAGCAAAATCTCTATCAGTTTCAAAACATCGATCAATAATTGATGCAGCATATTTATCAAATTTACTATATAAAAAACATATTAATATTATTTAATGAGTAAAATATATAATACTATCATTTACTTAGCATTTTCTTCATATTGACGTTTAGTTTCAGAATCAAGTGTTATCGCAGCTGCTTTTCGATAGATTCGTGCACCGAATAATGGTGCAATTGTTTGATTCTATAAATAATTGTTATTTAGAACAATCAATTGTAAATAGTACAAATTTTTTTTACCCATGTTTTTGAACAAAGATATGTTACAAAATTAAATCGATTAAGAAATATAGCCCAAAAAAATAGATCACGTGAAGCATTATCTCCCAAAGGTATATTTTTGTCATTATATATCTAATTGAATTTTATTTATTATCAATTAATAATTAAAGCATACTCACTTCTAAATGATTTTTCATATAATCTCTATAGAATGTATCTCGTGTTGGAACAATAGTATGTCTAAACGTTTTTAATGGTAATATTTCATCTACCTATGAGAATATTTAACATTAATTTAATTCAATTTTAAATAAACATACAGATGCAGTTGAATATAAATATTCAAGATCTTTAATAGTTAATTTTTCAAGTGTAATGCCATATTCAATAAAAAGTTCAATAAAATCAATATAACCACGACGTAGTGCATCGACTAAACCTTGACGAAGGTCTTCATCCTGTGAAAATGTAAAATGAAACAAAGAATATGAATTTTTTAATTGAAATAAATCAATTAACTTACTCTCCACTTGAATATAGTTGCATCTGTAAAAATAGTTCGACGCGCATATTCAATATTATGCCAAGCCTAACAAAAAAAATGATTAAAATAAAGTTGTTTATCCACGTATATCAAAAATTACTAAAGCTAATCTTAATTCAGCCGCAGAACGATGCTCTTCATCAGATTGATTACAGAATTTTGCAGCTAAAAATATTTAAAATTGTCTATTTAACTTCGATAATTCTGTTGATAACAGACCATTAAACACAGCATCAAGTATTGATTCTTCTAATTTACCGTGATATTTTTCACTATCAAATTTGAATATAGTTACAAGTTGTTGACGTTCATATAATATTCGACATAAATCATCTTGAATATCATCAACCCATGAATTTTGTACTTGTGCTTTTGCAAATCTATTTATCATCTAATAGATGAAATATTATGTCTTTTTTTTTAGAATCAACTTACATAGCATTTATTTCAGTATCAGGCAAACTAGTTGTAGCTACATTTGGTTCATGCAATAATGTAGAATCATTATTGTCATCAGTATTAATTGTATCATTGATGATATCTCTAGAAAAACATGCATATAAATCGGCTACTAAATCAGCAGCACGGCCTGATTCCTTAAACGAAATAACAAATAGATCTTGTATTTTAATTTATTTTTCTTACTTGAACAACTACTACTGGAGTATTTGAACGAAGTGCTTCACATACAGTTTGAACGGATGATTTTCCACCTTCAACTAAAACCATGACAATAGGAATAGGTGTACATACAGCTCCTTGTATTGTTTGGTCAATATTTATACGTCTTGAATACGTTTCAATATCCGCTCGTAATGGAAGAACACGTTCAGGTCTTGATGAACCATCATCAAATAATAAAAAATGTGTATGATTTGGTTCTAAATCACATCGTTTTTCTTCCTTCTTTGTAACAATGTAAGTATTTACACTATATACTGCATCTCCAGTCTGTCAATGATAAAATTATGTTGAACGTATTAGCAATGTGTGATTTGTAAACTCATTGTATCGTTTATAAAAAGAAAGTTTCAAGTTCAAATGTTTTGATCGGTTGATTTTATTACTAGCTGTTTTGAAAGAATCGAAAAAAAGTCCCAGCTACCATTGATAAGATGTCAAACATACTAGGGTTAACAAGAAGAGTTATAATTCCTAATGAAATTGTACAAAAAAGAATTATTTTTTTCATGGTCTCTTCACAGCAAGACTAAATTTCTTAGTGTTATAAGGTAATAAATTATCCTCTAAGTCACAGCAATTTATCTCAGGAATAATAAGTATTTAGATTGATAGCATTTTTGAAGATGGATTGACTAATGGAAAGTAAACGAAGTTTTAATCTAAATTTGCTACATATGTTCTTCAAAGTTTCACGTTAATCAATTTTATATTTATTTGAAATTTTGTTTCGTTCCATCCATTGCCGTGATATGACTTTTGACTCATAGAGAGATTACGTAAATTGAGAAATAGGAGCAAAGTATGACTTAAAACAATTGAGATTTGAAAACGTTACAGATCAAACAAGAATGAAAATTTTGCGAAATATTCAATGAAAAAGTATTGATGTCTTAGAATTAAATCTCGATTTCCTATTCGAGCTACACTATGAATAAGATCTCCTTCTTGTCAAAATGAAGTGTCTTCATTTCTCTATCATTGAAGGCAATTCTTATCTAATTTTATAGTTTTGCTTGCTCTCCAGAGAACCTTTAATTTCTAAAGATGAAAAATCTAACAAGCGAACTAAAACGGTACTATAAAACTACATCTCATCTAAATATATTTTTTATATTACCATATGAACAGCATCAATACCATGATTGTGTCTACCTATATTTGATGCAATATTTAGTTTATTTTAATTGATTACATTATCAATACCTGTTATCGATGTAGATCGATCGAGTTGATCTTTTCCTGCTGTATAACCCCAGCTAGCAATGCCAATACAAGGTATATTAATACCATCTTTTTGATTTTTATACCGGTATTTATTAAGAGCTTCACCAACTTCTTTAACAACGCCTGCATTTGTTCCTGCCGTAATTATCCATGCATCTATGAATAAACTAATGACATTTGTTTTGTTAAAATTATATTACAATTTACTTGTAGTTGCAGCAGCTGAAACTAAACCAGTTTGAAAAGCTTTTCTGAGGCGTGCTGAAAGATCAAAATGTTTAGCACCACCAGCGACTGAAATGATTAGATCAGGTATACGTAAACACCAAGTATTTTTCATAAATTTAACAACTGTTTCAGCATCTGTTGCAAGAGCTAAACGAATGTATTGAGCAGGAATAGCAGCTTCATCAGGTTCATCTTCATTGAATGTAATAAAACCATATTGTCGAGTTAATGTATCAGGACTTAAATTAAATGATAATATGTTATTTAAAACTACAAATAAAATCACCACTTACGGACTATCATTTGACAAACGAATGTGTAATTGATCAACTGCCTAAAATATCATCATATATTTTAAATATAAGTGTTCAATTTTCATTAAAATACCTGTTTAATACGTTGTATTTGTTCACCAATAATTCGAGACATGTTTTATTATACATTTAATATGGAATCAATGCATCGGTAACTAAATACTGTATCAGCCAGTTAATCTATAGTTGTGATAGTTTTCAAAAATAAAATCTGAATAAACTAAAAATAGAAACACGTTATATTATAAAACAGTCTATGTTACAGTAAGTTTTCGTTCGGTTATTAGTTAATAAATTGTAACTAAAAAAAGACAATTTTATGTTACATAATATGTTGTATTCATCAATCAAACACAGTTGTATGATATGATAGCTAGTTATTTTATAATATTTTATCGTCACGCTTAGTTACACACAACTGAAGACGAGAAGATTGCATGTATGATTGAATATCTAATATATGAAGATAGTCGAATGTTAATATTCAATTTTAACTACGAAGATTATTTTGTTTTTTATACATCTTTGATAATTTTTTTTTTATCCTACGAAAATCGTCTTAGTAGAAACTATAATTTTGTATCAAATATTTCCTTAAAAATATGTTTAGATACAATATAAAAAGTTAACTTATACAAGTGCTTTGAATAATCATTAAAAAAAAAATTGAAACATTTATTTGAACATGTCTATAGAACCTTCTATCATGTTTGACTTATCAAGGTAATCAACCAAGATTTTTCTTTTTCTATCACTATAAATATCGAAAAACGAAGATATGAAAAAATATTGTATATACGTACAGAAAACGTTTTGATTACATATACATGGTATATGCCATAGATGTGCTGGAATGGATGGCCAAAACTAAATGCTGATCGAATTTTCTGATTGATTTCCTCGTTATTATTTATCACTCATGCTTTATTTTTAAATCAATAGATTCGTCTTATAATTCTACACAAAAAAGTATACTTTACTAAAAAAAATAGTTATCTCTTTATCTTTAAATAGCACTATAAGTGAAAGTCTGAATTAATCTTTTTCTTGTTATCAGAATATATTTTTCAGCCAAGCAACGAACTAAATCAATTTAAATATAATATTGATTGAAATATATTGATCCAGTTCTTGAATGCGAAACATATCATGACACTAATAAAAAGATTAATTTAAGAATTAAGGATTTCGAGAAATAATTACAAAAAATGAGAATTTTGAAATTTGTATGCAATGTTAGTTTTTAATA
>JAJEKB010017790.1:0-24067 GCA_022393335.1 Macrotrachela quadricornifera
AAAAAAAAAAATTAGGAATTAAAATGATTTTAATTTGATTACCTGCTCCATCATTGAGATCATGACTATCACCTTCATCAGCAGAACATGTATTATTTAATGTTCGACGTCGTTTACATGTACGAGGACTACCAGATAAACTTGGTTTTCTATGAAAATAAAATTTGTCTAATATATAAAATTTGAAATAAATATTTTTATTTTATACCTATTTCGACACATTTTTAATAGATCTGGTTGTTGTGCAGTTGACATTGATTGTGCATCTATATAATCATCAGTTTCCATTTTTAACATTGAACCAAGATAATCTGCTCCAAGTACTTCTTTTGTTGAACCACCTTCACTGATTGAAGCTAAATGATTAAGAAAAAAATGAATAATATATAGAAATGTTATTTTTATTTAATCATTATTAATACATACTAGTTGCCATGTGTTGTAATTCACTGGTAGAAAACACACTTGGAATGATGTTCGCTGGTGACAATTCTATTAATTATTTGAAAGAAAAAATTTATGAAACCATTGAAAGAAATTGAAGCATAGGTTAAAACTTAATATTCTCATCTTGTTTAGTATTGTTGAAAATTACCTATTTACATATTATATTTGCATGGATTAATGCAAAATTATTTGATTTAAGATCAACGAAAGATGTGACGATTGTGTATAGCGTAATGACTGTCATTCAATCATTTTATGTGATTCCAGACTAGATTTCATATATGTTGTACAACTTTTTTCTTCAAAATAATTCAAAATATCCACATGCCTTATTTTTTGAAATGGTCATTACTAATTCTAACGGTAATGTAAACCTTGATTGGGCATACAGTAAAACCTCTCTATAATGAACACCATCGAGACTGTCCAAAAAGTGTTCATTATATAGAGGTTTACGTTGACTGAACTTATACGTATATTGAATGTAGAGGAAATCTAAGGTGATGTGCGACAGAAGTTGCAAGGTAAAACAATACAGTCATCGTTCCTAAGGGAAGCTTATCGATGAGGAGCCTTATCCGGATTTTAAACAATTTATCACCATAATTTCATCATCTGAAGTAAGAAAGCATATTGTTTGTTGATATATGACCGATTAGCTGTCCACGAATTATTGCATCTTGCATTCTGTACAAATGAATAATTCCCTCATGATGAACAGAGTAGCGATGAGTTGGTTTAGTTCACTATGTAGAGGACCGTTTACACCAAAAAACAATCGGGGAGACTGAGATGTGCATTCAAATGGAAGGTGTTCACTAGTAAAGGTTTTAGTCTAGAGTTTCATAAAATGGCGCTAAAATTTTAGGTTTCGAGATATCTTATGATACTGAATAAAACATGAATATTAAATCAAAAATGAAAACTTTTAACTTACGAGCATTATTTATAAAATTTACAAGATAGACTTCAAGTTCTTTTACATGTATAACAATATGATATGGATTAATACATAATGCTGGATTTTTACATTCTTTACATTTACTTAATCGTTCACCATCGGTACTTTCCAATGGAATTCCTTTAAAAAAAAATTCAAAAAGAAAATAAATAAATAAATAATAAAAATTTTTACCACGAAATAATACAACCATAACAACATCTAATCGCCAAACTTTATCAGCTTGACGTAAACAATCAATACGACGCATTTTATTTTTTGTATCTGCATTTGATATAATACATGGACTTTGAACATTTCCTTCTGTTATTGTTTTAACAAGATCACTACGACATTCACGTTTAATATCTTTTCGTAATTTCGCTAATATTCGAACAGTCCATTTGATCTTATCTGCATAACGTTGATTCTTAAAAAAAAAGAAAAAAGAAACAATCAAATAAATTGATGTTTGTTTATTTTTTTAAACAAACCATAAAATCTTCCTTCATCACTCGTTCCATCTCGATAGGCATTGGTGTTTCATGTTGTTTTTGATATCGACGTTTAGCTGCTTGTAAATTAAACCATGTAAATGAAAAACCTTTAACAAATGGTATTAATGCTTCAATACATTCTGAACCTTCGAGCTAAAATTTATTCAAATATAAATAAAAAATTTTTCAAAGACAATTTTACTTACATGAGACATTGATGTTGAAAGAATTATGAAACTGATGAATCAATCAAAACTTTTTCTTATTTATTGTTTACATTGAATCTATTGATAAAATAAAATAAAATAAAATTTATTTTTTTTTTTTATTAATTAAATGAATAAAACATCATGTTATACATAAAGAAATCAATCTATAAATATGAATTTATGATTAATTAAACATTTTTTTTTAAATATAAAAATCATTCAATGATCATCATCTCACAAATAATCAATAAAAAAAAAAAAACATGTAAACGAGAAACAAAAGAAGGCGATGAATAGGGCTCGTTTTTCTTTTATATATTCTTGCGTTCGATGTTATATTAATGGTCAATTTTTTTAACACTTATATGCACTATGTAACGATCTGTCAAAATTATATTAAAACGATTGATATATACTGACAACTAGATTGAATAAATTTCATCAATATTAAGGATAGGAAAGATATAAATGGTTGAAAATAACCAATGAAAAATAAAGATAAAAAAGAAAGCTAAGGTCATATATGAAATGATTTATTGATAAGAAATCTAAAATAATTATGTTTACTTGATTTATTACATTAAAATTCTGCTTTGTTTTTTCTTTTAGTTAAATTAACTTAGAAAAAAAAAGATTTATTTCATTTTGATATAAATGATGTCCGATAGAATGTCAAGTACTGACATTGTTAATGAAAAAATGTATTTGCAAAACTTGATATTTATATATATTGTTCGAGAATAATCATAAGAAAAGTATATTTACCAATGTATTTATGTATAACGTAAATATCTGGTTTATTGGAATTTTTTCACAACAACAAGAAAAACAATTTAGAGAAGTGAAAGAGTATATTCATAATAATTAATTTTATATATACAATAAATATCAAATTTTTTTCATAATTCTATCTTATTTTTATCTATAAAATCAATAAATAAAGTGAATATAAAACCATATATGAAAAAAACATGATTAGTTATCTAACAGATCATTGTGACCTAGGTATTAAATTTTATAATAATATTAAAAAGCAAATCGGGATATCAGATGAAGAAAACAGTTAATCTTTGTTGAATATTTATATGGTATATATTTGTCAATTGTCTGTTTCATGTAATTCTATATAAAAAAATCTGTTTGAAAAGTACAAAAAACTGATGTTTCAATTACATTTTCTATTTTAATTAAAATATGAGTTCTAATATTTCTTTAGATCTTTGCTGTTTGGTACAGCAGAAAGCTCAAACATTTTTCAAAATAAAACTCATAACTGTTTACTATCATTAGATTCCACTTAGAAATGGATAAATTAGATGATACAGATGTATTTTCGATTTGAAATAAAGTAGAACATAAAAACTTATTCAAGTTTAGCACAATTATTTTCAATAGAAAAAAACAGTTTAATAGTCATTTATATGAATCAAATATATTTAAAAGAATTCGATTCGATGCTATTTCATATGTAAAACTTGTTTAACATCAAGTATTATCAATTCTATTCAATACAACAAATAATGAATAGAGTCCTCTAATGATTTTGCTTAAGATTCATATAAAACGTCTGTCTTTTTTTTCTCTGCGCAGTTCTCTTTAATTTTTTTGTGTTTCTTCACAGCTCATTGAAAAAATGTTGATCAACGTTGTAGACCATATCCTCAAATCATAATATAGGTATGAGGTAGAATTAGTGATATTGGCCAACGGCTGTTGTAACCAACTGATAATTCCAACATTTGTTGAGTTCTGCACATCTTCGATCAAGTAACTCGATATACTACGACAAAATCGTTTTTAGTTTCGACAAATGATAAGATGTAATGTTTTTCCAATCATATCTGTGGTTGTAATAATGCCAGTTCAGTTTAAATTGACAAATACGGTGCATCCATTATAAAAGATTAACAAAATTTGAGCGATAACATAAAAGTCAGTATTGATAAAACAAGCTGACAAATGTTGAAGATCTGAAGTATATTTACACATACGATCTAGATCGAAAAAAGAATTAATACCTGATGATGACATAGTTGGTACAAATGAAGCATTATCATCCCACCGAGCTTAGAACTATGGCAAAAATAACAGTGAATGAGCTTCAGTACATTCCATATATAGTTTATCAATGCGACCGAAGTTTGTCGAGTTCGATACACATTTTGTGATACAGAATAGTATTTGAGGATCATATGGGTGAGGTTAATTAAGTGAGACAGTTAGAGTTTGTTCACTAACCGTTTTTTTTCTAAGAACAACTCAATAAAAGTGATTTCAATTGAACAAAATGACCAAGTATAAAGTTATAAACATCTAAAAAATTAAGTGATTGATGCAAACATTAGTTATCTGATAAGTATAATGAAATAAATACGATGGTGAGTACAAAGAAATTCAAACAGATAAAATAATATTTCATTGGTCAATAGTTCGAAATTCATTATTTTAAATATATTTTCTCACTATTCACTGAAGAACGATGAAACAACACTGCCGTTTACATATAAGGTACCTGAAAGAAAATTAAATTTTTCGTCATCATATAAGTTTCTTTCAATTTTTCAAAATATATGCCAAATATTAAATAAATGAATTGCACGGCTTGAAGAAGAGAAAGAGTATGAAGATAATTTAAACTTCAAATTGAAAGTATGTTCAGATTTCTAAATAAGAAAATTACTGAAAATATACATCAGATCATTAATTGCAGAAATTTGAGCAGTATTGAAAGATTTAGAACACAAATGTTTGAAATTTGCTTTCTTGAAAGTTTGAACACTATTGTCCAATTCACCGTGCTGATTTCAAATATCAAGATACTGACGATTCTTAAGCTTTTCTAGATTCAGTGTCATTACTCTAAACTCTTTCTGATAAGAGTGTTGCTCATCAAACTTGATCTTTTAATTAATCTATTGTATATCACTAGACAAGGTATCTACAGGAATATCTTTTTTATATTTTGAGTTCTCAGCAAATTATATTGTCTCTAAAAAAAATTTTCTGTGGATATTCTGCCTAGTAGTACACGACAGATTGATTAAAAGATCAACTTTGATGAGTAATATCTTTATCAGAAGGAGTTTTATAGAGTAATGACATTAAATCTAAGAAAGCCAAAGTTCCTAGATTTCTGATATTCGGAGTCAGTATAGTGAACTAGATGCAGTCATGTATATTTCTACGAAAAAGAAATGAATCACTTGAGAATCTTTCCTCATAAGACGGAATCAATAAAATTTGTTTATTGACGGACGAATGACAAATAAATATAAATTATGTATACAAACATATTGCTTGTTAAACAATATCAAGTCATTCAATAATTTCTATGACAGAATATGATGATATTATAATCAATTCGTTCGATTTATTTCTTTGATTCATGCGTATTTCAATAGCGTAAAATTTGAATTCAAGTATTTGCTGATTCAACTATTGAGATGCGTCTGTATATCTGTAGCACTTACATACAGAGGCATGGGGTATCTCTTTTTTTTACAGATAAGAGTTCAGTAGTCTTATAAATTATAAAGTAAGAACCGAATCTTTTTCGAATGATTCTCAAATGATACTATTTTTTTTCAGTATTATGACTTAAAATGACCTAAGATGTATAATCCTAATTGACTTGTCTTAATGAAATCCTCTGGAATCTCGATTTCATGACAAATCTCGGATGATACTATCACTGAGATTTCGCTCTCAGTAACGACTGCACTGATTAAACAGCGCATCAGCCATCAATATTTGTAGTGACGATGATATTAATTGTTCAGTCTATTTTTGGTAAACAGTCAGTTGAATAGATGATAGATAAATAGTTTGTTAGCTATATAAATAGGCTGATACGTAGGCAATTGTCCTTTTATTGAGATTAATGTCTCGCATATGACTTTCCATGTGTTTATCTTTCCGTATATGTCTTATGTGCCGTGTTTTTGATAGTGCATATATCAAACAGAAGCAAAATATACAGAATATCTACTGTTTTTAATTAACACTATATTTAAAGAAAAACGAAGTATAAGCAGTATATTCTACCAAAAGATTACACTATAATTCTAGAACTGCATAAACTGTATATCATATTAAAACCTATTCAGTTGCTGATTGTTTATATACATTATAATAGATTCTGATCTCTAAAGCATAATTCTATGATTAGATAATACAATATTATTTGTTTTTGCTTTCTTCTTGTTGATTTCTTTCAACAGAGATAATATTCTGTAACTACTCCAAATTGTTTATATCAATATAGAGATGATTTATTCTACATTTATATATTTTGAAATATTAATATACACTTTATACATATAATCAAGGAGTACAAATACATTTTGTTGTTTTGGATTTCTATTGGAAACATTGTATTTTAAGATTGAAAACAAAGAACATTAAATAGAATAATACTAAAAGTATCCAAGTTTCAAGTATATTTGAGTGTAAGTATTCTATTTAGCAATAATTTTTTACTTGCTGTTTCATTTAAGTATAAAGCTCTTAACTAGAACAGATATAATGGCCTTCTTTATTCAATAAGTCATGAAAGAAATGAAAACGTCTGATAGATTTGTTTCGCAACAAGTACATACGATTGAATGTATGTAGAACACCTTCGATAGCAAAATTTTTACGAAATTGTCCACTTTGCGTAGAGAAAACTGATTCATCTTTAAATTTGTTCCTCTTAAATAGAAAAGCTTGTATACTATAATCGCTAGTGATCATAACTTTCTCATTTTTTTTTAATTGAAATTCAATTATTTTAATTATTCTATCAAAAGACTTTTATCTACGCGTAACAATATAAAAATATCTAGAAATATTTTCTTTGATTACTTTAGAATATATAATGAATGTTATCAGTAAAAATAAACTTATTCTATTTAGAGCACGCCCACTCTATTATTTATTAAATATACACCTACTTCGAACAAGAAGAGAAAAAGAATGTAGTGATGTTTATATATAGATAATCTTCCTTCAACCTTGATCGAATAACTCAATCATTTTCAGAGAAAATTTTAAAATCTTTTTATAAATGTACTTTAAGAAAGAATCTTTAATTATTTATCGTCAAATCTCAGTATCCATCGATTATTCAAAATGTTTCAGATTATTATCAAATTAGTTAAATTAAATTATCTCAAAGTTTGGTTTGAGTTAAATTTATTACACAAATAATCATTTTGCTCTATACTATGAAATTAAATTTTTGTGCCTTATTTTGTTTTGTTTAAAATTGAATGTTTTCACAAATCTAGAATTATTTTATAAAGATTTCTTGATTAATATTTGACTATACTTTAATTCGAGCATTCAATTTAAGGGGGGCCCCCCCCTCAGAAAAATGTTTTTTTCGAAAATAACTCAATATTGAATTTTTAGTTTAGGAAGATGCGCCGAAATTTCCTCTTTCAGAATATGTATGGTTTTTCGAAAAATGGCTAGGTTTCAAAAGACTTATCAAAAAAAATTTCTACCCTACTACTCTGTTTTCCTAGAAATTTTTATGGTTCTCACGTTTTGAAAAACTGCTTGTTGTTCCATATAACCGCATTGCATATAACATTTTTTTATATCAAGTATGATAGATGGCGTTAGCTTATTCGCTTGTTACGCGCTTTCAAAAAGTCCATTGACATATATTGAAAATATACCATGTAAACATGCTTTTTGGGATTTGGCTGTAAAAATCCATTTCTAAAACTTCTTTTGCGTTTTTCTCAAAATCAATTTTTTCGACCATATCGTTTACGCGGGCAAGGATTTCTCAATAACGACTCAATAAAGAAGGGATTATTTTTTTTTGTTGAATAGAGGAGAGTTAGGGCTAGGTCCTCCAAGGCTCCGATTTTTGAATTTCTCTTTTGCTAAAATAAAATACTGAGGCATTTCATTTTTATTAGTGCCCTGAATTTGAACATTTTTCGAAAAAGTATTTTTCAAAATCAAATAAAGGGAAATTCAAAAATCGGAGCCTGGGAGGATCTAGTCCTGAGGTCACTCTACAATCTAAAACGAGCCCGACATGATTAGCTAATACCCTTATATCGAAATCCTTGCCCGCGTAAAGGGTACTTTTGACCAATAATTTGACTGTAACTCATTCGTTTCTCAGAGATTTGGGGAGATATTTTAACCACAGTCTCCCCTGGCCAAGACTAACATTCTCTGAAATTTTCGTTGAAATCGGATGAGAAATGACAAAGTTCGTTTCTGAGGGGGGGCCCCCCTTAATTTTCTTGGATTTATCGATTTGTTGTAATTTTTGTTTGTTTAGTTTGGTACGATCTACGACAAGCTCTTGTTCACAGCAGCCGTGCATATGACTAAAAGATTTATAAGAAAACTATCAAAATTTATAGTTACTGTCAGAAATGTTGTCAATAAAGTTTGTCATATATCATTCAAACTTCGAGTTACTAACACTTCTAATCTGGATGTTAATGTTCAATATTACGATTTCTACTGGACATCTAATAAGACGAACTTGTTTAAAAATCAGAGCAAAATTATGGACACGGGTCTTGATCCAATCGGTCGACGCTGTTACTATTGCAGAGTGTGGCAAAACGATCAATTTATTGGTGCATTTTGCATTTTTGGAGCTGAAGCTGAGGAGGATAATAATGATTTCGAGCTTCGTAACGTGAATGGTAAAATTCAACCTTTCTTCAAAGGTAATCGTACTTCCTGGATAGAAGGTGGCCACTGAATCACAAATAGCTCATTTTTTGAAGACAGTACCATAACTTTTTTGATTAACAAACAAATTTCTATTGATTTTATTAAGCAGTAATGTAAATAATTTTTTCTGCCCGTTCTATGTGGGCTTTATTTTTGTTTCTAATCATTATATTTATTTGTCATACTTGCTTTCATATACACATACTATCTTATGGTTCTCGTTTATATTGAGGTATTTTTCTATATAACCATGTATTATTCGTTTTCTAATGTACATACTTGTTACAATTTTATTTATGTTTTTTCTGGATATCTCCAACACAGCGTGTTGTTAATAAACATATAAATAATGATTGATATCTTTGAAATAAACTATATATATATTGATTACATTATTATTTGGCCATGATTCAATAGAAGGATCCAAATTCTGTATTTTTCATTTTAATAAAAATATAACTGAATCGTACCATAATTCTACTGTAGCATAATGTACGTTGTCTCCAAACAATATAATGGACAAAAATCAATCCGAATTTTTTTATTTATTGTAAAACGATGTAACCCTATGGGTCAATATTTGGCTTTTAAGAAACTAAAACGTTTGATCGCATTAATTTAATAGACATAGAATGTATTAAATTATTGAAAAGACTTTAATATAACTTGAGTAGCTATATTGATAAGTTTCGTTTGAAACACAAGAGTAACCAGATTTTCTTTCTTTTACAAAATGACTATATAAAACAATATCTGTTGAACTGCACATTAATTCACTACAAGTAATATTTGATAACTTTTCATAGAACTTTTATCCGAAAATTGTTTCACTGCAGTATACAATCTATAAATTTGATCATGAGGTTGAGAGTGAGATGACTTAAAATTATATGCTGTCGTCTTAGAAAGCAATTCTAAAAAGGATTCTCTATTTTGTCTCATAGGTACAAAAAAATTGTATTCATAAAAATAATTAGAGAATCTCATATAATACACGTTATTCATTACGGAAAAACTGAAAATAAAGGATAATGAGAGCAGAACAGGAATTAAACTCGGATCTTCTAATGACTAATTAGAGATAATTTGTATAAACTTGAATTAAATAAAATTAAAATGATACATTGATCTAGTTATATCAACTACAGAATTCAAAAGAAATAAATATAACATGTATAGAGTTGAATTGGTTCCAATAGTTTTTGATTTAAATACGATTCAAAACGGGCATGTATAAACAAGAAGCATATTAAATAAAAATTATATTCATGAGAAAATTAGTCAATTAATAACTCATATCTTCATTAAATGATTGAAACATACATTGTTCGTTTACATTACAAAACAGAGAACAAACATATAAATTTATCGAAAGAAATAGCTTCGTTACAGTATTAAAATGTATGTTTGAATATTTCGAAGAACAATGATTTTACCCCAAATTTTCATGCAATATCTTTCATACTCAAATAACGAATCTGTTTTTAAGTGATATAATCATATAAAAGATTGAAACTATTCAATATAGAAGTTATATTTCAATCATGTATAATTATTTAAAATTAAAAACTGAAATTAAATTTTATAAACATAAATTTATGTTGATATATTTGTTATGTTATAATTTAATCTGCAACAGAAATTATATTTTCTTACTTACACAAGTTTTGAAGGAAATATGCTTGAAAACAAGAAGAAAAACTTAATTCTTTTTATTGCTTCAGTTACTGTGAAAGAATCTGTGTTCTTCTTATTAATTGTCAATATGATTATTTAAAAAAATATATATTCACATTTGTTTTTGGTTTTTTTTTCTCTGCACCGGTTATCAGAGCATTGTACAAATGTAAAAAAAAAATGATGTTTTGTAAAGGTTATCTAAAAAATACAGCAATAAATGAATAAATAAACAGAATGAGTAACACTAACAGTGAGTGTCATAAAGAAACATTGACTACAGTTTCATCAAATTCTTACACAGTGTCAGTATGAATCGATAGTGTTTTAAACAAATAACAGAAGCATTTGCTAATTGATCCATCGGTAATGTTCGTAGAGTATCCAGTGTAATGTACCAAATCAGATGTGGTAAGGATGAAAATGATCCAAATATGGAATATCAAATCAATTGATTGTGTGGAGACGTTTATTCAAAACCATCGATATTCATTCGATAGTTTGTGCTTACAAAAATGAATATATAGAAAAATTATGGGATATAATTGATGATAGCACAGATGCTGTTACCTATCAATTCTATTGGAACTTTGCAAATATCTGTGAGTATTTCCAAGAAGATATCTGGTGTTCTTTGTAATGTGACATCAAAACATTATTTTCCAGGTTTTAATAACCGAGTTCTTACGTTTTTGGCTAAGCAAAAACATTCATCAACATCAGACATGTATGTACTTAGTCCATCACTTATTATCGATATATCAAATGACGAAACTCGATCAGCAACAGAAGAAGAATGCCAGAATACGTACAAAAACACGTCAATAAATTCTTATGACAAGGCATCAATAATATATCAAGTGTTTTTAGAAAAACTGTTATCAGGTTTCATAATGTCGATGAACAACATGTCACATGTAATTTAAATGTATTAACAAAAATTTCTATCTGCCATGCTTATTTCCGTCATTTATTTTTTACTATTTTCTAACAATAAACATATGTCAAATAATAAAATATTACATCAAATCTATGTAAAACTATAGTTTTGTGAACAAAATACATTCAGTTAGAATCATTCTACTTACACAATCTGACAATGACAGTTTACCCTTTTATTAAATATAAATCACCTTAAAAAATTTGTTCCATTCTTTTACACATATAACGAGACAAAAAAATATGGCTTACCAGCAACATTCAATCGATATTATAAGAACGAAAATAAGTATGACATACAGTTCTGATCAATAAATACATCTGATATATTTAAATATTGTTTCTCTCACTAATCAAAACTTCATGATATCTATCACACAATCCTGTGATTAAATCTTTAATATTAGTTTATTATCATTGTTCAATACATGAAAATAACATAATTATAAAAACTTAACAAATGTACTTATTTAAGGTAATTAAAAAGAAGTCTTATTAAAATCTTTATTCTTTCTACTGCATAAATATGTCTTTATGAATTGACAGCATACTGCATTGAAAAACTTCTATTGACATCTTTATATCTATTTTATATAGGATTCTTTCATGATAATAATAATAATAATAATAAAAATAATTACATTCAGAGGATATCAATCGATCATTTTATAAAATATACACATCAACTGCATACTCTGCTAATAGGAAAAAAAACTTCAATCGTACCTTAATTTTCTATTTCAATCAACTGTTAGAAATAATATGCATATTACTTTATTTCTTCCATTAGTTAGTCTTTTATTTGTGATGGCTACAGATGGATAAAGAAATGTCTATCTTAGCTTAAATATAATAAATATTAAAGAAAAATTTTAAAATTTCATTTAATTTTGAATATTTCTGTATACAATAGAAGAAATGCATGCAATACTGATTACTGTAAATATATTACTATTAATATTGTACGTACATTGACTTTCATTCTCGGTACTTATATTATTATTATGGTGCTATTTTCATCTGAATACATTTAAACGCAAACCATTGTTATCAAACAAAACAGGACGGGAGGGGTTATTCCACAAATCGACCCTAAATGAAAGTCACGCCGCAAACCATTTTCGCTTTAAAATTAATGTTTCCTTGTTTAAACACTAAACTAGTCTTGATATGTATAGACACTGTCGGTGTACACTGCACTAGTGTACGCAATAAGTTGCCACTTGAATCCAATTTAAAAGTGCTCTTTTTTCAACATAAGTATAGCTCAGTGAGACCTACAAAATCATGTTAATACATGTAGAAACACATATTGTACTCGAATTTTTCTAAAGACTATACTGTACATATCCTATGAGAAATGTTTCGGTTGAACAGTTGTGTGGGCATAATCTCCATTAAATATTTTTGTACAATTCTTTTGAAACAGCCATTTGCAAGTTACTATTAAATAATCACTGAAGAACACAATCTATTTTGACTTTCCATTAAAAAATCAAATAGAATAATTTCGGATTATCTGTATGGACGATTACTACTATAGTTTTAGACTTACAGAAACATTTCCATAAGAGATCGATTTGTTTCTCTGCACTTGATTTATTTAATTGATTCCTAATATTTAATGCATAAATATTAGCAAGAAGAATCGTACCTGATATTAATAAATCATTTAACACAGAAAATAGTTTCTTCATACGATCGTAAACTAGCTCTGATGAGTAACTTTTGTTTTCATTTCGCGTTCCTGATAATAATGTTACTAGAATAAAAATAATCAAATTAGAATTTGTTTTTTTAACTGAACAATCTTTTAATTTACTTTAATAGAAGAATTCTCTTTATATCTTAACGACATTATTCTCATCAAAAATTCATATCTGACTCCCAATTGATGAACATTTGAATTAAATTGCGTTGGTGAAGTTAGCGTCAGTTTCGAGTTTTTTTAGCGAACATTCGCGCATTAGTCAGTGTTGAAGCAACTCATCAGTGTGTCTTATACAAATCGATGAGCTCTATTTAATGGTGCAATCAGATTTCTCATAGCCAAAAATATGGTCGAGAAAATCTCAAAATACTGTGTTCTCTCAATGAAATTATGGCAAGATATTCGAGTAAATGCTACCTATATTCATTTCCTTCATTCGGTCAATCCTGAAATTACTTGTGTATTGTGCAACTCGATGAGCTCTATCCCGTACTATATTCAGACCTCCGATAGCTCAAACTAAGATTTTTGGCGGATCAATGGCGCTAGAAAAAATCTGAAATTATAGTTTGAGCTGTCGAAGATCTGAGTATACCATTGGATGGAGTTCATCGAGTTGTACAAAAACCAAGTATCTTCAAGATTGACGAAGTGAAGGAAATGAATATATGCAGCTTTTATTTGAATATCTTGCCACAATTTCATTGAAAAGCAGTATTTTGAGGTTTTCTCGGCCATACTTTTGGCTATGAAAAATCTGGTTGCACCATTGGATAGAGCTCATCAATTTGTACAAGACACTCAGACGAGCTGCTTGAACACAAGCTAATGTGCGAATATTCGCTGGAAAAACTCGAATCTGCCGCTAACTTCGTCAACATGATTATTCTATAACTATCAGATAAAATAAATTCACTAATATCGACCATATAAAAAGTCACCGTTTTCTAAAATGAAATATTCTATTTTTCTTTTCATCAATTAAATAACCTATTTCTATGTATATTGAATAACTTTTACTACTCCAAATCGAATGGTTTTTCAATATACATATAAATAAATCATTGAACTAATGAGACTTTTCTTTCCATTTTTTTCTATATTCATATAATCAATCATTGTTATATTAGAACAGAACAATAATTCATTACACTAATGAAGAATTCTTTTGTTTTTTACTTTATAGAGCCTCACAAATGGTTAGATATTTGACACAGAGACTCTTGCTGCTGAAAAACACAAACTTTACCGTGAAGATCGTTATACCATACATATACCTGTTTATGGACATGTATGTATATGTATGAGCTACCGAACAAGTGGGCATTGTCCTATTATGTCTTTTTACTTAATGCAGTTTCTCAGCGAGCGCGCTCGCCTTTCTTTGAAGTAACAAGGAAAATTGTTTTCTATTTCAACATCACGGTGATTTTCAGGCACTACACGTTGTCCTATATCTAGAGTACGTTCATAAAATGGAAGTGCTTTCTTACAGTCACCATTCTTCTCATGTATAATATCTACATTATTGTAAGACAAAGCCAAATGAGGATGATTTTGAGGAAGAATTTTCTGTCGAATTTCAAGTCCTTTTTCATAATATGAAAGTGCTTTTGAATAATCACCCATGTTGTTATACACCAAACCAATATTATTGTAAGAAGTGGCCAAATCAGAATGATTTTGAGGAAGAGTTTTTTGTCGCATTTCAAGTCCTTTTTCATAATGTGAAAGTGCTTTTGAATAGTCACCCATGTTGTTATACGCCAAACCAATACCAGTGTAAGAATCAGCTAAATCATAGTGTGTCGGAGAGAGAATCTTCTGTTTGATTTGAATTTGTTTTTCATAATAGATAATTGCTTGTGTATATTCTCCTTGGGCATTTTTGATCTTTCCGAGCATATGATAAATATCTGCTTCTTCACGCTCATCAGGTTTTTGATTAAGCATAATATCATATACTTGTCCAGCTTTATCAACCTGTCCAATTTTAACTAATAAATGTCCCATACCTTGTTAGTGTTAATTTCACTTGCCAGAGACGGTTGTTGTTGTTGTACATTTGTTTAATATCTCGAATTCGAAATACGGAATGCATAGAGAAGAGAATTTCTCCTTCACCTACAAAATAACTAACATCACGAACATTAGCGAAAGTTGTAGATGGTATCGACGGATCTATAGTTATTTCAAAGAAAATGCCTATTAGATCAGGATTATCTGCATTACTGTCAGCAAAAGCAAGAGATACTTGTCGATTCTTACTAGTAGATAAAAAGTTATTAAAAGACAATAAACCACCTTTTGTGTTGTATAGTTTGTCAAACTCTTTTTGTAAAAGATCTTGACCACGATATACCGTGAATTCGTTAGAATGCGTAAGAGCAGCATATTGTTCGGAGTGAAGTTTTTCAATATGCTTATGAAGATCTTTAACGAAAAAGCCCGTATTCACAATGAGGTCTACTTCCATCATTCGTAATGAACGATTTAACATAGAGTAAAGAAAACATTGGTAAGTATACCACCAGATTGGAAGATGTTTGTGATATTCTTTTTCTAGCTTGTCGACATTTTCTAATTCGCTAGGATTGGCAGCGAATTGTTCACGACAGTAGACAATAAAGTCGTTGATGTGCAGTTGTTCAAAATCAATTGTTACAAGAATTTCCTTCAATATCTGAGTATACATAAAGTATTGATCGAGTTGATCAAGATTTTTATTTTTTGCATCATCATTCGTAGCTACAAAACTCATCGAAATGGTGTTTTGATCACACTGATAGATGGCCTGTTTTAGTACTTCACAAATTGGTCTAATGTCTGTGAAGACATCTTGCACTTTTGCCCAATTTTTCGCCCATTGCTCATAGTGAACTTTGTTTTCACAAAAAATAAAAATCTTACTAACCTGTGGCATTTCATGAACAACAGGTACTATTGTTTGTCCAAGTGTACCCGACGAAACCATGAATGTCTTTTCTTCTTCAATGTCACTAATAAAATCGACGCATTCATCCGCCGTGGTGAATATATGTACGGTGTTCACAATCTCTTGTAATTTTATCATCGTATTACTTGAATCGCGGCTGTTTATATCATCGATGGTGCTGTCAACCCAAATCATCAAAAAATTTTGAATTTGACGAGTACTACGTGGATTCTGACTCATATTGTATATCAAATGGATAAATGTATATCAAATGGATAAACAAAATAAGTAATAATAAAAAGTGCTTGAATTTATAAGATGTTAAATGTTTTTCTAGATTTTTCTGTTTGTTGTTATTATTGTAGTCAATCGTATTTTGCTCTTCTTACTCTCTAAAAAAAAAAGGCGTTTTGCAGAATCCTCCGAAAAGATTCTGTAGATTTCTAAAAGACTCTAAATGTGTCCAAAGTCTCAAAAAAGGATAAAAAATTCGACGGAACCTTTTGAAGGTTCTGTGAAGTACCCACTAGCAGAACCATCTCTTGTATAACGTTTTTTAGGTTCTGTAGAGCAAAAAAAGTTTCTGTGAAAAAGTAGGAAATCCTGTGGGTTCTGTACAAAACCATCAACGTTTCGTGAGAAACCCTAATGGTTTCGTACTGAGGTCTAATGGTTTTGCACAGAATCTTTGAGATTTCGTGTTTTTTTACGGAACATTTTTTTTGCTCTACAGAACCTAAAAAAAGGTTCTACAAGATTTGGTTCTGCTGCGGATACTCCGCAGAACCTTCAAAAGGTTCTGTCGAAATTTTTGTCCTTTTTTGAGATTTTGAATACATTTCGAGTCTTTTAGAAATCCATAGAACCTTTTCGGAGGGTTCTGCAAAACTCATTTTTTATAGAGAGTACTTAAAAGTGCCACTCTATTTTGTTGTCACAAGAAAAATGAAAGAACGAAAAAAATATATTAAAGTTCTATCATTCTTGTCAATAAAAAATGAAATCCGAGAAAAAAACCGTATTTTCTTTTCTGTTTTTTTTTCGGCGATTTTTCAAGAGCATTTCTCCCACTCTTACAATATGTCATTATGAATGTAGGAATGAAAAGATCACTTCTATTGTTTCAAAGTACATTACTGAATATGAAAAAGAGTTTAGGATATAGCAAATGATAACTCAATGTAACTAAATTATTGTGTTGCCAAGTGTATAAAAAAATATTATTTGAAATACAAAAGCATTCTTATTTATCTGTATGAAAATTACGTTATATAGTATTAACGTTATATTACATTATGTTGTTCTTATCGTGTATAGGGGTCGATCAGCTCAAGTTCATGAACTTCGTTCAAATGAACTATTGAACTGTTTGAACAGCTATATTCAAATGAATTGAACTTTTCAAACAGTTCAAAAGGACCTGTTCAAGCGGATCAGGTCATTTAAATAGAGCTGTTCGAAAAGTTCAGTTCAGTTCCAAAGAGTTGTTCAAGCAGTTCAGTTCAGTTCAAAAAGAGCTGTTTGAATAGTTCAATTCGTGTGCGTGAGCGTTTTGAACAGTTCATAAAATATGAACTAGAGCTGAGCTTGCCAGGGTCTAGTCGTGTATGCATGTGTGTATAGTAAATGGGAACAAACAATTTTATCCTTTTCTTTTTTCTCTATTTTGCATTATGATGTTGTTCCGGAATTTTGGAATTTATAAAGGAAGAATATTCCATTGCAATTACATTATCAATATTAAGATGATATGATTAATATTAAAAATATTTGAAGAGAAACATGTTAACATTTGGTTTGTTTTTTTTTTCATTCTTATTATTGTTTCTTCGGGAATCCTGAATGCTAATATATATGGCACTCATATTACTATTAGCAAAATTGTATTTTTTTTTTGAATACAGATTGAAAGACTGTATTTAAGCAATTTGCTTTGAAAGTAATGTTTATGATGGTTTATTTCATTTTTTCGAAATTAGTTTTTAATAGAAAACCTGTAAAAAATAGATTTTTCTATACTAATAATGAAAACAAATGTCAAAATGACCTATTCGTATTAGTTACGATATTCAATTCGAAATAAATAAATAAGCTAAATTATAGATGATAAAGAAGCTTTTTTAGATTATTGATGAATTTAGAATTTGTTCGATAGGAAGACAAATGTAGATTATATCATTTTATGTTCATAAATTAATTATTTAATATAATATGCGATAAGTTGGAATAGTGATTGTTATTGCATTAGATTCTATGCCTAAGTAAACGACAAATAATGGATGAATAAATCAAAGAAAAGCAGAATCAAAATATTTGAAAAAATTGAATTTATTATTATCGTCTTGTTCAGAATTCACTATTCGTTGGTATTTTATAAACTCTATTCTTTTAAATTAATTATTGATAATCTTGAATTCAGAGATAAGTCATAAAAATAGAATAGTTTCAATAATACAACTTAGTAACCATATATTATTTCGTTTCGTTGACATCGAAAAGAGGCCTGAAAAATTTACTTCAAGATTGATGGAGGAATGACACCTATGTTTTCATTAATATTTTTTTTAGTAATAAATTTTTTTTCAATAAAACTATGAATAGTAGTAATCATTTTGATTGAGATAAATAAAATGAGTTTTTATTGAAAAACGTGATTCGTTTATGATCAATAAATAAACATTTTATTTGTAACATTTATTTATTATAACCAATATTCATTATTTTAGTTTAATTATTTGTTATCAGATACACAGTGGCAGATTCAGGAGGGGGTGCAGGAAGTGTGATCGCACCTCCCTTTGAAATTTATATGTGTACTACTCTAGTAATATTCTTCTTATTTCTTCGAAATTTTAAAGGCGAACGAGAATGTAGTTCATGATTCTGATATTTGTAAGAGATATAACCACGATCCAGAAATTGGCAATTCAAGAAAGACACATAAAATAGTGAATTATAACTTCAAACTATGATTGAATTCAGGAAATTGAAGAAAATCGAACAATTCTAGAAATATTCTTTAGTTCCTAGATTTTCTTGAAATCCTTCAATTCCCCTATACCGTTCACGAAGAGGATTCCCACATCCTCACTCTCGAGATCGCCCTGCAATTTGAGAAAAACAAGGAATTCAAGAAAATTCCTGAAACTGCTTGGTTTTCTTGAATTGCCAACTTTTGGTTCCTGGTTACTGCTGACGATTGTTGATTTTCTTCGATGTCTATGATTGTAGTTTCTCCAACTCATCTTCTATGTAAATATATTTGAATGATTCACCATGAGTAACTATTCGACATGTGTTTTTCTTCTTTCTCTTTTGCTCTGTCTATCTCTTTTCTTTTATTCTCTTGACAGAAAGACTATTCCAATCCAACATACGATTACAGTTGTGAGCATACATGATGGTATTGGTGTAGATACGAGTGGTGTCTATGATATATGACAGGCATACTCGACATCTACAGAAGCCATCATCAATAGCAGCATGTGCATTCATCCTCCTTTTTCAGTTTCTGGAAATAGCTTTGGAAAAGTCAAGCTTTTATCTTGACATGTTTCAGGATATTGACTCAGGGGTGCAACTAGGATTTCTAGATTAATGAGTAAACTTCTTTTGTGTCATAAAAAACAACAATAGACAAAGCAGAAAAAGTTTTTATTGATAGATCAAAACTCTTTTTGGCCTAAATCCTTAAAAATCTACAAAAAAAAAAGATGAAATGAAGCTCTTTTAATCAAATATCCACCAGACCCAGATTTTCAATGTCTTTGTTTTTAGCATATACATTTGAAATTCAGAGCACGAAATCAAAGCAACAATTTCTTAATTCTTCATAGAAAGGACAAACAAGGAGTGCATATTTGAAACAATTCTAAGGTTCATTTGCTTTTCTTCTGCTCACATCACGGACTGTTACTTTCATCGAAATAAACAAATCTTATGCTATCGAGTCTTCTTAATATTATAATAATACATTTATATGTATTCTTGTTAAATTTCAAGAGATGTATTATGATAAATCAATGATTCATCATTCTCTTTCTGTCTTTCATGCAGACAAGCAATGTGATAATACGATGATGTTGTTATATATTCGCTAACTAATAAAAATGAAAACTAAAGACAGGGACTATACTATGACCAAGTATAACATGAGTTAATTACAATGAACAATCATATGAAAAAGAACACTCGTTCTTTGACGTTCAATTATTTGAACGATAAGATCAAACCTGAAGTCTATTATGTTCTCATTTATAGTAATCATCATGTTTATACAAAAAAAAAATATAGATTAAATACCTTTGCTTTAGATGATGCATTAATAATATTATTTCGCGATTATAAATACTTAAGATTACAAGCGTCATTAGTTAACTAATAGATTGAATTTTAGTAAATATCTAACAAACGCTCAAATTATTAAATACTCGAACACAATTTATATTAGATTCATATATTTAACCGTACTCAACGAAGTAATATGATCATTTTCACATTTGTACAACGAGAAATGTGGTAGTTTCTGTAAAATTAAAAATATGTTTATTTTCGATATGGACATGATGATTTCAATCCTGTCTCGTTTATTGTTTGATCTCTTATTCTTTCTCACTTGTCCATCCGATTTACTCAATTTCACACATTGTTATTTCCATATATTTCCTTAGCGATTTCTCTCTTAAATTTACATATGAAACAACAATAAATTTAATCGATCTTTCCCTAGTGATCTCAAAAAGAAAAGTAGTCAACTAAGCATAGCCGACATCGAAAAGAAAAAAGAACATAATCGAATTAATTTTATCGTTTGTCATTTGATTTATGAATGAGAATATTCGCTTGAATTATCGTTATGATGTCGTATAATAAAATCGAAAAACATCCGACAAAATTATATTTTTATAGAAGGGAAATTTTTACGCCTATGACACAAGTGATATATCCGTGTTAAATAAAAAAAGATTGAATGATCTTTCCTTCAGGCATTTTAAACTACTTGATAATCTCTAACACTAAAATAAAAACGAAATTGAATAATAATCGATGCGAAACGAATTGAAATCTATATTTCTTTTTTTTTTCTCGAATACAATTAATGAAAACAAAAAAAAACAATTATAACAACATCGATCGATTAAAATACTGTCTTATGTATATACATAGAATCATATGTTACAATATCAGCTATAAAATAAAAAGAATTATAAAAATTAAATTTAATATTTAATCTCTATACTTCCATATTTTCTTTTTTTATCTTTCATTCGACGATTTTGAAACCAAATCTAACAAAAATACGAAAAAAATCTAATATAAATCAAAGAATAATTATTTACTTTAACTTGATTTTCATTCATTTGTAATGATGCAGCTATTTCAATACGTCTTGCTCGTGTTAAATAATGACTAAAATGAAATTCTTTTTCAAGTTCCTAAAATATATACAAAAATAAATTACATTTTATAAAAAAAGTTTATTCTAAATTCATACAGTTAATTGTTTATTTGAATAACTTGTTCGACCAGTATTTGTTGGATTATTTATTAAATATGTAAAATCAATCGATTTACCTTCAAATAAAATATTAAAAATAATAATTAATCAATCATAATAAACTATTCAGAATCTATTTATTCAAACTAGATAAATCATCTTTCATGATAAGATGATTTAATATTTATTGGACAGTTTATACATATATATTTTCTATCTAATGGAATATATTCTAGGACGAGTACTAATATAATTAATTTTATACCTGATGTTTTAGCTGGTGCACGTTTGATTTGCATCCATTTATATTCTGTTGTTTCATTGACAATTGATTCTTGATTAATTAATGACTGTTCAACAATTTCTGTTTGATTATTTGATAATGGAAAATTTTCATAAGATGATTGGTCAGAATAATTATAATATTGATTATATGAATAAGTTGATGGATAAATTGGTTCAATTGTTGGTGTTAAATTTGTAATAGAATATTGTTCATAAGGATATTCTGATATTGATGATGTTTGAAAATTATTTGGATGAATAGTATTATTAAAATGAAAATGATTATATGATGGAATATTTGTATATGTTTGAGAATGATGATATTGATTCATCATGATAGATGATGATGGAGATTGATGTATTCTTTTTTATTTTTTGAATAGTATTGATTGTTAGATTTTTAATTTGATAAAATCATTAATCTTAAAAAAGAAATTATGATTTGTTCAGAATTCTTGTTATTTTGTTGGTCAATAATCATATGAGAAAGAGAAACAGAGAGAGAGAGAGAAAGAAAAAAAATTCTCATTGATCAAAAATAATAATGAACAACAACGAATGAGATTCATTTCTTCTTTTGCAAATAATTATATGATTTATTAAAATAAGAAAATTCAATTTGAATATAATGTTGACTACATAGTTATTTCTTGTTTTTCAATTAATTTGTAGTTTCATAAAAAAAAAAGAACGTGTAAAAAAAAGTCATGCATTACTTGACTTTCTTTTTTTTTATTGTAAGTCTCATGAGATTATACTATAACTATAATTATTGAAGTCAATAGTACACATACGAGAGTGAACAATATATCGATCGATCATTCTACTGATGACATGCCGACAATCTTTGTGCATACAAATAGATAGACATCTTTAATATACAGAGTACTATAACATATGAAAGAATATTTAGCAATAAAAAAAAATCAAATGAGATTTTTTTATATGATAACAAAGAGAAAATATAAATGATGTTTTTCTAATTAAAATATTATTGATGTAATATGAAACTTGAAAAGATTTTGTTAATCTTATAAAAATCATTATACTACTTTTATTGTATTTGAAAAGAATCAAATGACAATTTTGATGATAAATAATGGTAGAATGAGTGGGTTGCACTATTTTTCATTAGATGATACGTTGGTTTTATTCAACAATATGATGTTCTTTCTAGGAGTTGAGTAAGGTACAAGATCATCAATCAATGAAATAGTATCTTTGATTTATAAAGTGTAATCTATATTGCAAATAGTAGTTTCTTTGTCAATAATTATTGTCTATTCTTTGAATCATATATAAATCAGTTAATTGAATATATTTTGGTCTCTTTCTTTTTGTATATCTCCATAAGCTTGTTTTTTCTCTGTTTTTGATATAAATATAAGTGTCGTTTTGAAAAATAAATTTGATAATATCTGCAAATGTATTACGAACTTTTTTCTCTCGTTTCTATTCTTATTTGGACAGTTACAATTGTAAATGGACAAAATCGTGAGTAATTAACAAAATGAATTTATGAGAATTTATCGATTTCGGCTTTTTTCCTAGCCTGTTCTGCAACTCCATGTGCTAATGGTGGACAATGTATACTAATAAATGGTAATCTTGATTATTATTGTCAATGTCCAACATTTCTTCCATTGGGTGGTAAAAATTGTGATGTATTACTTACAACAACACTTCCAAGTAAGTTCGTAGCTTTTAATCATTTGTTTTTGAATTACTGTTTTTTTTTGTTAATAGCAACCACAACGACAGCATCAGTTTGTACACCCGATACATGTTTGAATAATGGTGTATGCACTCCTTCTTGGGCTAATCCAAATGGATATACTTGTACATGTAACCAATATACATATGGAACACGATGTGAAAGTATGTTAAAATTATTAATCATTTAATATTCATATTAAAAAAAAGAATATTTTTTAAATAGATTTAAATCGATGTTATACACCACCAGCACCTTGTTTAAATAATGGTGCATGTGTTTCTGGTTTAAATGGAGCTTATTCTTGTACATGTTCTCCTCAATATACTGGCATTCATTGTGAAACATTAATATGTAGATATATTATTTGAATTAAAATTAATTTATAATCGATTTTATTCTTTATTTTTTTTAAAGCTATTTGTGCATCAACTCCGTGTTTGAATGGTGGAACATGTTTAGCTTTGAATAGTAATACAGTAGTTCAATGTCAATGTCCAGCAGGATATTCAGGTTCACG